>JAPDDN010000518.1:0-81942 GCA_027422405.1 Ptychobarbus kaznakovi
ATCATGCATGATTAGATTAATTTCTATTTGAATTCAGCCACCTGTTTAAACAGCACCTTTTTCATTTTAGATAGAACACTTTCATTTTCAAAGATGCAGTTTGGCTCCTTCATACCTCTTGTCTTAGCTATATATAGGACTGGTGCACCTACGGGGGAAATACCTTGCTGGTGCAGCACTAGAGCTATAATAGATAAAGATGTCTCTAAAGCGCTCTGTAACAGCAAGTCTTGAGTTTCTGCTAGGAAAGAGATATTTCATTACAACACCCTCCTCCTGTAGCCATCATATTGGACATGTAATACCATACAACACCTGCAGCTACACATCTTCTCCTCCCATACTCATCTATCCACTCGCTGTCTTTCCTTTGATTCCTCTTCTATCCAGAGGATGTGAATACTGGGTATCATGTGGTTCTCAGAGCCTTCTGAAAGATTTGCTTTGACTGTCTGTCGTCATGCATGAATCTGTGCTCTCGAGTCTCGCCTCTTGCGGTCTCCATCTGTGTCTGCTGCTCAAGCCAGATCGATTGGCTCTTAAAAGGTTACAGCCCCCTTGCTGGCAATGATGTATTACAATACTGTATTATGCAACGCTATTACCAGTTTATGTTTATGTTTTGAAGTCCATTCATGGTGCCAGTGAGTTTCCTTTTATGAGACAAGCTTGTGAGTACATTGTACTTTGCTTAATTATAAATAAATAAATCCATGTTAAAATTAAAACACTTTTGCTTTTGCTGATCACATGCTTGACTACAATACTATGAGTAAAGGTAGTTTGTGTGTGTGCTATGAAGATAGGTGAAAATAAATAAATACATGAATTACAATACAATGAATAGATGTATATACATTAAGTAAATGTGAATATACCTGCAGGGTTCAAATAAGAGACTAAAGGCAAGTTGTATACAGTTTAGAGCAGAGAGGGTGCACACACACACACAGCGACAAATCATATTTTAAAAACTTCATTATAAACTGTATATTAATTTACAACACATTAACAGCAATAATAAGATATTCCTGTTGTCACTGCCTAGAGTTGTCATGGTAACATTCCAGGTGAAGATAATGAGGAAATTAAGTTGCCTTTCATTGCTCCCTTCACCAAGTGCGTTCCAGACGCTTCATTATGACACACAAGTGCCCTTCTCCCTCCAAAGTCCCCACTTCAAGGGCTCTGCCGTTCTGCGTGAGTATGGCGTAGGATGCTCACTTCCAATTTGAAGTTGCCCATGAAGTTTTCTGCATTCTCTTGGACCGGAAACACTCTGACAGTAAAAACACTGGGAGCTGTTTGTGTGTAAGAACACAGTCCTGCTCTTTTTTTCTGAAACATGCAGCACAACAGATTAAAATACACACACTGTGGTGTGTCTCGGCTCTCTGTCAGAAAGAATCTGGAACATGAAAGCACAGCTGGTGGTATCGGTGTATTAATACAATGGAAACTGAATATTAAAACCATTTCAAATATGTATTTTTGACAACACCACTGTTTAAAAAAAAAAAGTGCTACATGACGAGAAAACACAAAAAATTATATGATCAGTAAGTCAAGGCAATTTTTTTTGTTCATTACTTTAACTCATCAAAAT
The DNA here is from genome assembly GCA_027422405.1 of Ptychobarbus kaznakovi. Classification (NCBI taxonomy): domain Eukaryota; kingdom Metazoa; phylum Chordata; class Actinopteri; order Cypriniformes; family Cyprinidae; genus Ptychobarbus; species Ptychobarbus kaznakovi. Next base: position 1,607 of record JAPDDN010000518.1, read on the forward strand.
AAGTTAAGCAATTTCAACTTAAAAAAAAATAAGATATATAAAATTCAACATCATTTTTTTAAGTTGGTTTAATGTAATTGAAGTTTAAATGACTTGAAAACTTGATAAACTGAACTTAAGTCTTGAATTGTACTTTTCAATGCAGGCACTTGTTGTTGCAGTCCCCTCTTTAGTTTAGTGTTCTGTGAAATAATGGCCCGGGCCAGTGTTGTCAACTTGTGGAATAACTGATTTGTGCAAAACAAATTCAAACCTGTGCTTACAAAGATGCTGTGCGCTTTCCTCTCAACAAAATAAACACAACAAAAATTATAGTGATGAGAAAACAGCAGTGTGATCATAGCAACGATGTTTGTATGAGCTCTGCAACATTTCGTTATAGTTGCAAGCTGTTTCAAATGCCAAGCTTTGTTTCGGACTTTGCAGGCTGAAACAGCTCCAAATGAACTTCTATTGGCCTAATTCTGCTGATATGATGTCATACGTACCCGTTCGTTCTTCAGTATCGAGTAGTGCTGTCAAACAATCGCGATTAATCACATCCAAAATACAAGTTTTTGTTTACCTAATATATGTGTGTGTGTGTGACTGTGTGTATTTATTATGTATATATAAATCCACACACATGCAAGCATATATTTAAGAAAAATATGTTATTGTTATTGTTGGCTAAATGTCTGATGCATATGGCACACAAAAGTGGAAACACTTCAGGAGATTGGAAGTCGTCATCGGATTGGTTGAATTATACAGGAATACTTATACTCTCATGAAAGAAGAAAGCATCATGTTTACAACTGTGACGATGAGCGCTTATCAGGATAAACTAAAGCTGGATTTTCAAAAGTATGTGAAATATTTAAAGTTTTACATTTATATAACATCTGTTATTGTGGCGAAGTTTCCACGCCCCAAAACGAGACACTGAATGAAACAAACTGTGATTGGTTGTTTGACATGTCTGTCAAACGCCTTGGCCAATGAAAGCTGCCATGGATTCCAGACCTTCGGCCACCAGTCTGGCTACGCGCGTGACTAATAAACAACTGCTTTTGTAAATGTAAAGCTGATATGTTCACAGAATAAAGCAAGAGAGTGAGTCAAGTAGGATTTGTTCCTTGGTCCTGAAACAATATTCTTATCAATCATGGTAGATATGGTGTTGAGTCTCAAACACCATTATCAGCTTATTATTTCCATCTGATTTCAGGGGTAGTTAATGGTTAGGGTTTGGGAAAGTGTTTAGTAAGTGCACTGTCAGTTGCTTTGTATAAAAGCATCTGATAAATGGCCACTTACTGCTAAAGATACCATCACACGCAAAGCATCCTATATTTCATGTGTAGAAGAACAGGAGAGGTTATTGCATTGATTCAGCCTAGTGTAAATGTGTAATTTACACATTTTACCTGCTGATCACAGATGCCTGGAATAACACTTGTGTTTACTGAGCATATCACAGACTTGCTGTTCAATTGGAGCCTATTAACACTTTCCTGTTTGGCCTTAAAAGTGTTAAAGAGTGAATGTAACTGGAGTGCAGGATGCAAGGGAGAATGGGTTAAAGAAATCAGATTAGACAAACTGAACCAACTCTGGTGCTAGGACACGCTTTAGCGATGTCAGCAACTAAAGCATGGAAAGAAATGAGGAAAGAGAGCAGCATGCATGATAGGCCAGTTTTGAATGCTTTGCGAAAGTATTGCAAGTGTACAGTCATGTTTTACATATCCAACATGTGTTCTTCGCTACTTTGGAATTAACAAACCTCAGCACTTAGATAGTCCCCCAAATATGAAAATTATGTCGTAATTTACACACATCCAAACTTGTATGAAAATGTTTTGAAAAGAAAAAAATTATGTCAGTGGAAGCCAATGGTAGTGGTCAGTGATATTTATTGCCTATGATAATATCAATATCAATATCGCCAACAAAAATGGTTCTAAATAAACCTGGAGCAGAACATTTATGTATCTTGGAGTGACACTGCAATGTTTCATTCCTGAAGTCAATGATCCAAAGATTAATTATTCGGCCCTGTCTCAAATCGTACCCTTAACAGTCTTCCTCTGAGGCCACACTTTTGTGATGTAATGCTGCTTTACTCATCTCCGTGTGGGCTTGGCAGAAGTGTGCATCTAGGGCACATTGTGTGCTCTTTGGGGCAGGGCCATAAAGACAGTTGCTTGCTTTGGTATCTAAATTAATCAGTTTGAATCAGTTGTTTTGAACAAAGTTTTTGAATGAATGATTCAGTAAATCAAATGAACCAAAAGTGTTTGGTTACCAACATTCTTCATAAAATGTTCATACAGGTTTAAACAAACTTGAGAATGAATAAATGATGACAGCATTTTCATTTTTGAGTGAACTATCCCACTCTAAATTTAAAATGTATTTATGCTGTCCAGCATGCACCATGGCATCAATAAATTATGCACATTTCCTTTTTGCTGCTTTGCTGCTGATGTTTTGATGTGATTGTTCATCATCTCTATGCTGCTGATTAGTTCTAGAGTTCATAGTCATCAATTCTAGCCTAGTTGATAGCCTAGTTTTCAAGTATTCAACCATTAAACCATTATGAGATTATGAGCAGTTATGGAAAGTAGTTTGAAGAAGTTTGAAGATTTTGCATGTTTATTTTTGCATTCTAACAACATTTTATGTGAGACCAACAATGTAACAAATTGAGCGTTGTGTTAACATAATTGCAACCAGAGATATAGTACAAAAAGGACAACCACAGTAAGTGAGTGTGTAGTGAAAGTATAGGCAGTATGAATAGTAATCTAGTCAGGAAATGAAAAGCAGTGTCTGAACAAAGTGAAGATTAAGTGAAGCAGGATAGTAAGCATGGGAAGCAGAAATCTGGCAGACTTTATGTGTAGCAGTAACAACCTGAATCACACAACATTCTGAATCACAAATGAGCTCATGGTAGACTCATCAGACTTGTTTACATCCTGTGCCTTCCAGTGTCAAATTGGTCAAATTCAGCCTGCTTTATTTTTTCTTTTTATAAATCTTGACATCTCGTTTAATTTCTGCCTCATCCCACCTTCTATTCTGGAGTATTAGAATCAATCACACGCAGATGCTGTCTTCCTTGGATCTGTCAGAGAAATCTGGGGCCAATTGTGTGTGTATGTGTTCATAAGGGACATCTTTGACAGCTACTGTTTGAGCTGCTGAATTGCTGAGACCATGCTTTGCAAGTCTTGATTTTGGAAGTTTACACTACAGGAACATAAACTTATTTCTGAGACACATGCAATGTTGATCATGTCATGGAGCTTTTACGATGAGCATAAGATAATTTTATTTTTGCTCTTTTCACAGAAAAGGTATTCAAGTTTTTTGGGGTTGTGAAATATGGTAAGATAGTACAGGATTTTTTAAAACATGATTATGAAGAATATTGGTGCTTGGCCCATGCCAGTTTTGTAAGTAACTGTTGTGTGGCTGCTACTGTTCTGAAAAGTTTTTATCTCATTGCTACTGGGTTACAAAAGATATCCTGGGTGGATTAAATACTAGTTTTGATCATATGGTACTCAATAATTTGACCCAGTGTGCAATACATGTCATGGTAGACAGGTTGCAAAACATCTGTCATTATGTGAACTCTGTCTTGATTCAGCTGAGCTGTTATAGAACAGACTGTTATTTATTACAGAAACTAATTTCCCTCCGGTGGTGTATGAGGAACATTAAACTGTTCACAAGTAGATCCTTTATTACTTTTATAAGCCCTTTGTGTCAATGCTGGCTTTGAGAGGAACGAGGCAGAGGTGAGACAAAAGTAAAAAAGAAAATAATTTCATAACACAATGTGAGTTAAACTATTAATGAAATGGTTTTACATATATTTTTTTGCTAGTTCCAGGCCATGGACAAAAGCATTTCTTTACATGCTGTAAAGTGATTTATCTGCTTTAAATATAAGCCCTTTGTGTCAATGCTGGCTTTGAAAGGAACGACCGTGATACGTAATAAACAAAAAAATATAATTCAAATTTCATAACACAATGTGAATTAAACTATTAGCTATGAAGGCCGATGGTTTTACATATATTTTTTTGCTAGTTCCAGCTCTGACACAAGCTTTCCTTTAAATGCTGTTAAATGATTTATCTGCAAATCTGTTTTGAAAATGACCGATACGATAAACAAAAAAGCTTTATATGAGTGTCGATAATCAGCTAAGGCCGATAATCGCTACCCAGTGCCTTCCACCAGTCAAGATGCTTTAATGAAGGTAGCAGTATCAGTTAGCAAAGCCATCTTGGTCTCATGAGACTTTCATTGGCACAGTGAAAGCAGAACAGTCTAGACAGTCCCATTGGCTCTAATGTTTCTGCACGCTCTGAGAGGTTTGACTGCAGTCATCAATGATGGTAGAAGACAGTCAGCAGTGCTAGTCTTGTTTTGGTCCCCAAAGGATGCTATTGATGCTATTAAGGCAGACTTTTCAAGGGGGTTTCATATAAACAGAGACCCAAAGTGTCATTTTGATTGAGAAAGCTTGCAGTGAAGTTATGCCATGCATCTGTCACTCGATGCACGCTACTTGCACAGCTGTGTAGTCTGACACCATTGTGCCATTCCAACAGTATTTGTGCATCCTAATATAAAGGATTTAAGTAAAAACTACACTGCTGAGAAAGTGGTGTAAATGTGGGTCAAGAAAAATCGGCAGGAGTAAATCGATGTAGATATACATCTGGCTGGCATTATATATGCATGAGGAAATGGTGACCAATGATTGGATAGTTCATCAAGGACATAAACACTTTTCAACACTCTTAAAAAGAAGAAAATATTTTTCGAAAAGTTCATAAAGAAGAAACATTTTTTGAAAGAAGAAACCCCAAAGACCCCTTTTCTGTGAACAACTTAAAAAAATATATTTTTTCTTAGTGTGTGAATTTTTTAAATTTTTTCTCTTTGGAGTGTTACAAGCTGTTCATGATCATAGAGATATGATCCCTGAAGTTGCAAAGACTAAAGTCTCAAAACCAAAGAGATATTCTTTATCAAAGTTAAGACTCGCCCACGTCCTCCTCACTAAAACTTTCAAACTCCCCACGATCCCCACGATTTGCAAATGCCGCCCAAATGCATAATGCCGCCCAATGTTCACAAGTAAAGAAGAAGGCGGGGTTTAAGTAACCGCAGTAGTGTTAATGTAGCCATGTCAGGGAGACGCTGTGTGTTTCTATGCGAAAGCAAAAGCACTTTATTTTGCCTTCCGAAAGTAGATGCAATTAGGAATCATTGGTTAAGATTTGTTTACAACACAACAGCACAACCCAAATGTTCGAATTTGTGCAATGCGTTTTATGGACGACAGTTTCGTGAACCTAGTAGAGTACAAGGCTGGCTATGCACGAAGGCTATTTAAAAAAAAAAAGTAAAAAAAAAAAAAAATCTTAACCGTGGCTTGTGTACTGCAAATACATACGAGCATCATCACTTTGTCTGTCACGCAACTCTGTTCCACTCTCGGGCTTGAACTGATAAAGCTAACTTGAAAGCTGAAGCTCGTGGTTGCTTGTGGTTTTTCGGCCAATCACAATGTACTGGGTCAGTTGGCCAATCAGAGCAGACTGCACATGTTGGAAGGAGGAGCTTTGTAGAAAACAAAGTGTTTGAGAGAGGCGGGGCATAGAGGACCTACAATAATGTACAATATTTGAAAACTAATGTGTTTTTTGAACATTAAAGCGTGCCAACATATTCTGTTAAACCAAATACACAAAATAATGATCTTTTAAAATAGCATCATATGATATGACCCCTTTTAAAATGTCCTTTCACAGTTTGAGATGTGATGGAAATTACAGAGTGGTGGAAATTTAGGAAATTTAAAAAATAACAGATTGGTCCTATAATGCATGCAAGTTTCTCACTGCTGAACATTGTTGCTCGACAAATTAAATAAACTATCGAGAGTGTGAAAAGTTTGTTAAGGCAGGGCAGAGTGGAGGAGAGAAGGTAGATCTAAATGCAGCAGTGGACCTTTATTAATGAAAACAACTATGCAAAAGGTTTACATCAATCACGAAACTGGACAATGAACAAAAGAAACTGGGAGCATTAAATAAAAATGATAATGGGGGACTAAAACAAGGCACAGGTGGGAATAATCAGTTAACTAAGGAAACAAACTGGTGTCAAAAACAAAGGAAAGATAAAAAAAAACACCGGAAGAAAAGGACAAACTAATAGTTCATGAAAACTGAACAGAACTGACTAGTCTTTTGACACAATTCATTGAAACTAACCATAAGCATTCACAATTAAAACTGAATTATATGAAAAATTATTTACACCATGTTATTTTAAAAGCCCCCAACACAGAATGTTTATTCAGATTCAGTTAGGACCGTGTGCTTGTGTTCTTCTTGTAAATACAGCACTTGAAGACAGCATTACAAACATTTCTTGAGCTGTAGACACTCAAAGGCTGCTCTTGTGTTCCCTCATAGGACTTCATCATAGTACTGTTTTATGCCACAAAGCCAACTTAAGTGCTTCAGTAAATGTAAGAGCAATGTACAGAACATTGTTACTGGCAGTGCATTTGCTAAACTCCATAAAGAGGGCAGCACTTGGCTTCTGTCTCACATCTGAATAAAAGTATGCACATAATCGTAGTATATGGGCTCCTTTAGTCTGTCGTTGTTTCTTGCTGTGAGCATAATTGTCTCTCCTGTAGGGAGGTGGCATTTAGTGTGTCTAAGTATAAATGTGCTATAAAAGTTACCTTCATGCAATGTCTTGTGATTGATCCCAGTCTCTGTGTCTTATGTAAGTGCTTCAGATCTATGGATTGAATCGAATCTTTCATTACATTTAACATATTTATGCTTTTATCCAAAGGAGCTTAGATTACATCTAATGTATACATTTAACCAGTTCACGTATTCCCTGGGATTTTTTATACAGCTGAAAGCATAACTAATGCATTTATTTATTGCAAGCTATATGTTCTCTATATAATTTCATGCTAAAAACATATATAATAACCAAATCATGTTTGACATGCTATTTTATTTTTTTTGTTTTTAAATATTCATATTTAACCATGCTCATTTATATGTACCAATATATCAATAATCATCAATATTTATCTACATATTTTTAAAAAATATATAAAATCCACTACAAACCATTTGTAGTCTGTAAGATTATTTTATGTTTTTATGAAAAGTCTCTTATGTTCACCAAGGCTGTATTTATTTGATCAAGCATGCAGTGAAATTGTAAATATATTATTACAATTTCAAATAGCTGTTTACTACTATAATATATTGTAAAATATAATTTATTCCTATGATGCAAAGCTGAATTTTCAGCGTCATTACTGAAGTCTTCATTGTCACATGATCCTGCAGAAAACACTGTGATATGCTGACCTGCTGCTCAATAAATATTTCTAGTTGTTTTCAATGATTCTTTAGTGATTTAGAAAGTTTAAAAGAATATTTATTCTTTTGAATGGCACTGTACCATGTGAGAACAACATTTAATGATTCTCAAGTATATGCATCAGTATAACAATACATTTACATTTTTATGAAAAATAGCTCACTTTGAATCAATTCACTGACTGAACTGATTCATGGAATTTAACTTCTTACAAACATCATCCATCCATCCATGTATGTTTTGTATCTCTGAATACAAGTGAAATCTGATGCTGAAGACACAGCTTTTTTTGTGTGCTTGTAACTTGTCTGTTATTGTATTCTGAGATCAGTCGAGGAACTGAACCTCACAGCAGTAGGCCGTCTCACTGGCTCATTTCCTGCTCCGCTCTGCCATGAGCATTGTCTGGATTCATGGCAACACATTAAAACGACTTTGCTAGATAGATCAGTAAATATCACAAGCATTAGGTTGCCCATGATACAATCAGCCTGTACATCATATCAATAAACAACTGTAATGTTTAAAGGTGGCCAGATGGGGGCGCTGGTTGAAAAGTGTTGTAATTGTTCAGCAGGCTGCCAGCGTGATGGACAGCAGTGTGTGAAGCCAGGTGGTCTTGTTTCCGCATCACTTACTCTGTCCTGTACTCCCGTCATTTTAGGCCTGAATAAACATTTGGACTGCCAGATCTGTGACACTCCAGAAGATGTGAATGAGGCGTGTGTGTGTGCGTGTGTGCGTGTGTTGCGTGTGTGTGTGTGTGTGTGTGTGTGTGTGTGTGTGTGTGTGTGTGCGCATATGCTCACACACGCTCATTCTCATTGTGTATGTGGCATCCTTTCCTCTGTATCTCACAGCACATATGGTCATTGTTATTCCAACTAAATGACAAAACCCGAACAGAGCCCCGCTGAAGCAATGCTATCAGCTCAGCCCAACATGCAGCTATCAGCTGAACTACTCCCAGTCATCATTGACACATTCATGGTGTGGTCATAACCGATGAGAGGATTGCCTGACCTAAAGATTGTAAAGGTCACTTTTTATTTTTAAAGGAATAATTCACTTGAAACATTTTCTTTCTTTATTTGTTGAATAGAAAGGAAGATGTTTAGGGAAATGTCTGAATGACTCTTTCGCACAATACAAGTGGATGTGAACAGGTTGAATGGGATGTTATGTTCTCCAGTCAAGAAATAAAGTCACATGGATTTGGAACAACATGAGGGTGAGTAAATGATGACAATTGTTTGTGTGCAAACTGTCTTTTTGAGCTCCATTAGTAGATTATAATGCTTGCATTATGCTTGCTATGCATTATCCTATGTGGCCTGTATATAATTTAGCATTTCTGTATGCAAAATGTACAATGTCATACCAATGAGATTATTATTATTATTTATCTAACTAAACACTACAAACCACCATCAAATCATGAATTTAAATTAATAAAAAAATATATAATTATAAGTTGTTATTATATATATATATATATATATATGACAACAGCATTTGGAATTTGAAGTTTTCTAACAATGTAGCTGTAAATGTCTTTGCTGTCACTTTTGGCATCGTTGCTGAACAAAAGTATGAATATTATATACATTTTACAGGGTTAGTTCACCCCAAAATGAAATTCTGTAATTAATTACTCACCCTCACATGTCATTCTAAACCTGTAAGACCCCCATTCATCTTGGAAACACAAATTAAGATATTTTATTGATGAAATGTGAGAGCTCTCTGACCCTCCAAATAGAAAGCAACGCAGCTGAAATGTTCCCAGGTCCAGAAACATTGTAAGGACATCTGGTAAAACAGTCATGTGACATCAGTGGCTCAGCTGCAATTTTGCGAAGCTACAAGAATACTTTTTGACATGAGGGTGAGTAATTAATTACATAATTTTCATTTTGGGGTGAACTAACCCTTTAAATGACCATAAGTTACCATAAAAGGCTGATGTATAAATGCTTTATTTTAGTACCATTTGGATTAGTTTCTACCTATTACATTTGTCAGGCTTTATAGGGTTAAGAACTCTGACCAAACTAATGAATATAGAAGACTTTATACACTGCTATAAATGCTTAATGATGGAGAGACTTGTGTCCTCATTGTCATGGTTACACTGGCGCAGACACAGTGGGACCGGTAGGGGTGCGGAGTTTCCCGCTACGAGCCGTCTGCCTGATTCACAGAAAAGCCTTCCCTATGCAAAGCGTGACTGATGTTATGGACAACAGGTCAGCATTTAGGAGCAATGGCTTAGCGGAGAGGAGGCCATATGGCATTGCTGGTTGGCAGAAAGACAGTCTGATTCAATTTCACTCAAAAGACCTGTTCCTGTAGCTCAGCTGGTAGAGCACGGGACTAGCCATGGGTCATACTGTAGGGATTGATACCTTGAATGCAATGTGAGCAGCCTTGGGTAAAAGTGATTAATGAATGGATATTTTAGACCAGGCACTTACCCCTAACCTGATGAAGCAGGTGTGGCAGAGGTTCGCCTAAAAATGAAAATTGTCATAATTTACATAATTTACTAAACCTGTATGAGTTTTTTCTTCTGTTGAACACAAAATAAGATATTTTGAAGAATCAAACAGTTGTTGCTCCCCATTGGCTTCCATAGTAGGGAAAGAAATATGGAAGTCAGTGGGGACCATCAACCGTTTGATTTCCAGCATTATTCAAAATATCTTATTTTATGTTCAACATAAGAAAGAAACTCATACAGGTTGGGAACAATATTAAAGGTGAGTAAAGGATGACAACATTTTCATTTTGGGGTGAACTATCCCTTTAAAATGCACTGCAGTTTTGCAATCTGCTGATTTAAATGTTAAAACTCTTTAAAGGGATAATGAATTGCTCACCCTTGTGTTGTTCCAAACCCATAAGACCTTCGTTCATCTTCAGAACACAAATAAGAGAGCTTTCTGACCCTGCATAGACAGCAATGCAACTGACAAGTTCAAGGCCCAGAAAGGTAGTAAGGACATCAATAAAATAGGTGCATGATAAGACATCAGTGGTTCTACTTTAATTGTATGAAGCTACAAGAATACTTTTTGTGTGCAAAGAAAACAAAAATAAAGACTCCTGCATTAGCAGCACCACATGCACATGTCGTGGTGCTCTCGTGAACTTGTCGAACAAGCAAGAGAATAAATTATTTTCCTTGCGCACAAAAAAACATTCCTGTTGGCTTAAACAGAAAAATCGCATTCATACATGTGTTTTTTGTGAACAGGGTTGTGACCCCACAGTGCGCTATCCATGGTTCTGAATTAGCAACCTATATATATATATATATATATATATACATATATACATACATACACTCACCAGCCACTTTATTAGGTACACATGTACAATTGCTTGGTAACACAAATTGCTAATCAGCCAATCACATGGCAGCAACTCAATGCATTTAGGCATCTAGATGTGGTGAAGACGACTTGCTGAAGTTCAAACCGAGCATCAGAATGGGGAAGAAAGGGGATTTAAGTGACTTTGAACGTGGAATGGTTGTTGGTGCCAGACGGGCTGGTCTGAGTATTTCAAAAACTGCTGATCTACTGGGATTTTCACACACAACCATCTCTAGGGTTTACAGAGAATGGTCCGAAAAAGAGAAAATATCCAGTGAGCGGCAGTTGTGTGGACGAAAATGCCTTGTTGATGTCAGAGGAGAATGGACAGACTGGTTAGAGATGATAGAAAGACAACAGTAACTCAAATAACCACTCGTTACAACCAAGGTATGCAGAATACCATCTCTGAACGCACAACACATCGAACCCTGAAGCAGATGGGCTCCAGCAGCAGAAGACCACACCGGGTTCTGCTCCTGTCAGATAAGAACAGGAAACGAAGGCTACAATTCACACAGGCTCACCAAAATGGGATAATAGAAGATTGGAAAGTGTTGCCTGGTCTGATGAGTCTTGATTTCTGCTGTGACATTCAGATGGTTGGGTCAGAATTTGGCGTAAAGAACATGAAAGCATGGATCCATCCTGCCTTGTCTCAACGGTTCAGGCTGCTGGTGGTGGTTTAATGGTGTGGGGGATATTTTTTTGACACTTTGGGCCCCTTAGTATCGTAAATTGAGCATCGTTTAAACACCACAGCCTACCTGAGTATTGTTTCTGACCATATCCATCCCTTTATGACTACAGTGTACCCATCTTCTGATGGCTACTTCCAGCAGGATAATGCACCATGTCACAAAGCTCAAATCATCTCAGACTGGTTTCTTGAACATGACAATGAGTTCACTTTACTCAAATGGCCTCCACAGTCACCAGATCTCAATCCAATAGAGCACCTTTGTGATATGGTGGAAAGAGAGATTCACATCATGGATGTGCAGCCGACAAATCTGCAGCAACTGCGTGATGCTATCATGTCAATATGGACCAAAATATCTGAGGAATGTTTCCAACACCTTGTTGAATCTATGCTACGAAGAATTAAGACAGTTCTGAAGGCAAAAGCGGGTCCAACCCGGTAATAGCAAGGTGTACCTAATAAAGTGGCCAATGAGTGTGTGTGTGTGTGTGTGTGTGTGTGTATATATATATATATATATATAAATGCAAACTCAGCAAGTGTGACTATTGATTTGTCACAGTCTACATGAGTCTGAGTAACTAAAACTCTGCTCAATCAATGTGTGTCAGTGACGTCTGTGGTGGAACAGAACATATTGACAGCGGATATATCTGGGACATATGGTTGAGGGGTTATCTATGTAGGTTGGATAGGGGCAGGTCATCCTTTGTGTTTGTCCTTCATTCTCGAAATTGTCAGTCCCCATATGTACAAATGTGACCTTTAATGAAACTTTTTTTTCTGAAGCTGCTGACTCAACTGCAGTTGACTTTTGCTGTGCACAATCAGTTTCAATGCTTACTGTGCAGTTTCAATGCTTATTATTTGCATTGATTAGTTTGCCACGAGAAATACATTTGTTTTGCGGGCATCGCAGTTCTAAAAGAAATATCAAATTTAGAGCAGAGAATATCTTGAAGGGATAGTTCACCCAAAAATGAAAATCCTGTCATACTTATCTTCAAGTTGTTCCAAACTTGAATGATTCTCTTTCTTCTGCTGAACACAAAAGATTATAGTTTGAAGAATGTGGGAAACCAAATAGTCGACGGTAGTTATTGACTTCCATAGTATTTATATATATATATATATATATTTACATTTATGCATTTTGCAGATGCTTTTATCCAAAGCAACTTTTTTTTTTATCAGTATGTGTGTTCCCTGGGAATTGAACCCACAATCTTTTGCGCTGCTAACGCAATGCTCTACCACTGAGCCACAGGAACACACACACACACACACATATATATATATATAACGTGGATTATATTTTACTTTCACTGACACCTAGTGGTGTGGATGTAGTATGTTGTCTGTAGTATGTATAATATGTTTTTTGTGATTATTTGGAGTTTGTATTGTCAATATATTTTTGCTTATGCTTAAAATGCATCTTAAAGTCCACCTAAAACTGAGAATTCTGTCATCATTTACTCCCCCTCGTGTGGTTTCAAACCTGTATGCATTTATTTCCTCTGCGGAACACAAAAGAAGATATTTTTAAGATAATTTGGAGCCAAACAACATTGGATCTCATTGACTTCCAATGTATGGACTATATATATATATATATGTGTATATATATGTTGTTAGTATAGGTAGTAACAAAGTGGATTGCATGACATGATTGGTCATGAAATCTCAAAATGGCAACACAGCTTTTAACACATCTTTTTCTGCAAGACTTCATTTGAGTGATCATTTTAATATTTCTTTGAGTATAACTTTGTTTAATTGGCATAAAAAGAGTGATCTTTAAAGACATGCTCATCATTTTTTGTTGTATTTATGCTCTGCATACCTTATGTATCATATACACACAATCATTTGTACATCCATTTCTAATCTCTTGCTTCAAAGTTCAAGGTTCTTGCTCCTTTTCTCATCTTCACAGTCTCTATTTTAGTCTTCCATATTGCTAGTAAGTCTTCCATATGCTAGTATTCATATCCCATGTCGTGTCTCGGCATCCAAGCTATCTTGTATTTTTACAGCTGTGTCTTTCTGAATATCTTCTGACACAATCCAGTTTACTAAAATGTATCAGTGTGCTTCCATACTATCCACTGTCTTACAGAAAAAAACAAGCTATGAGTATTTATTATGGTGTACTGCATAAAGCATCATATCATTATCATATAGTGACCCAGATATTGAGATAATATTGTATCATTGTGTCCCAGCTGATTCCCACCTCTGCTTAACACTGTCAAAATTTGTTTTCCAGTCATTTCTCATTTTCCATCTCGCACACACATTATGAGGGTGCAGCAAGCGGGTGGGGGGAGGTAGGAGGAGGGTCAGATCAATAGTGTTCCTGCTTTAATTAACACTCCTCCATTCAGGACACACACTAAACCAGCAGCAGTCTGCCAGCTCTATCAAGAATGGGGGAGGATGTCTGGCATCAGTACCTCACTTAATCTTTCCTCTTCATAATCGCATAAATAGTGAAACTCTCACATTTAAAGGGATATAGGTCACCCAAAAACGTACAATCTCTCATCATTTAGCCATTAAAAAAAAAACTCACTGTATGAGGAGCTGCTCCTCTATGAGGTTCACTTTCAGGATCATTTCACCGTTTCATTTGAGAAAAGCTATTGTCAAATACACACTGAAAGGTATTCACGAAAAACATAAACATTTAAATTATGTTTTTATTTGATTACATTTTGAAGTGTTGCTTTAGGCAAGACACTACAAGCAAAACAATTGCTTTTTGATGCATTAGTCAATTATTATTATGATTATTTTTTATTAAATTTATATATTATTTGGCTTTCATAATGTGTTCTTTCAACTAGTGGAAAAAGCGCATAAAATACATATTTATTTTACACTTAATTATATGTTTCTTACAGTATATATTATGCTTTATTATCTGTCTGTAGGTTTAATTACAAATACATTTACATTTAGTAATTTAGTAGACGGTTTTATCAAAAGCAACTTACAAATGAGGAATAGGCCTACATATTATAAATAAATGTATATTTTTATAGGCCATTTTCTCAAAATATATATGTATATTTAGTACTGGGAAATATTTAAAATGACATAAAATCAGCTTTATTACAGATTTATTCATATTTATATTTAGGTTTTTACAGAGGAGCTTGTATTATTAGCCTGACTTATTATTTCCTTAATATTAATTTCCTGTTTTTTTCCCCCTGATTTATAGAGTGATAAAACAGATATCCAAAATTCCCTCTGCAAAAACCTTAAACTCTAATATGTAAACAAAATGAAACCATAATTTTGAACCTATCCAGTGTTCAGATTTATTTTTCGGAAAGATAGGCCTATATGCAAATTTATTTAATTAGATAATGCCTTATTTGCATATTAACCACACCATTTTAGAAAAGTTGTAATATAAAACAATTGTCTTAATGCACTGTGATTAATTAACAGGGGAATGTATGATGATATCTATTTACCCTTTTCTTTTCATGCCTTAAATTGTTAAAGTTTTATGAATTAATTTCTTTACCATTTCTGATGATAAATTTAAATAATAAAACAGAATCTCGAAAAAATTTAACCGAATTTGGGAAAAAATAAAACCGATTTCATAGAGATCTAAATTTAAAAGGTAGCTTACTGTAGAGTTTACTTCGAACAAACACATGGAATACATTTCCTTCCCCATTAATGGTATGAAGTGAACATTATAAATATTGATACCAGATTTTATAGTAAAATAATACTATGATAGTATTTTTACCCTCTCAGTCATGTTCTTATGTTTCACAGAGAAAAACAAAAACATGGGTTTGGAACGACATAAGGATGAATAAATCAGTTTGGGGTGAATTTTCTTAACTCTAAAGCACTCGCTATCATTAACATGAAAGAGCATGATAACAAGCGTGTGTGTGTGTGTGTGTGTGTGTGTGTGTGTGTGTGTGTGTGTGTGTGTGTGTGTGTGTGTGTGTGTGTGTGTGTGTGTGTGTGTGTGTGTGTGTGTGTGTGTGTGTGTGTGTGTCTGTACACTGTGCACTGTGTGTGTGTGTGTGTCTGTACACTGGTGTTGTGTGTGTGTCCCGTACACTGGTGTGTGTGTGTGTGTCTGTCTGCCTCTTCTATCTCATCATATGCTCTAAGGAGGGCTGCTGCTGACAGTATTGAGCTGACCTCTATAGCACCCATTACCAGAACACCAGTGATATCCGCTGGGATTGAGCTCAGCAGTCTCTCAGCTGCTAAACAGGTGCTTAAACTCACAAAAACAATATTCATTCGGTTTTACCAGAATATACCCAGGTGCATTAATCAAATAGTATAGCAGGTTTAGGGATTGCATAATGAATAACCTGTTGTTTTCCCTGAAAGACTGATATCATAATCCAATTTTGTGTCTGTTTAAACCCTGCTCTTTTCTTACAATAAACCAACAATCTCAAATTCAGATCTTCCACCTTTCAATCAACAACAGATGGGTAGAACCAGTCCCTGCCCGCCCTACATATTTTCTTTTACGATAATAATGAACATGCTGTTAGTTGGTATTTACTCAAAATTATTATATATTACCATATTACACGCTTTTCAACTTTTCTGCATTGGATTTTGCTCATTTTTGTTCTCACAGACTTACTCTGAATCTCTTTCTCCTCAAAAATATTCATTATAAAAATCCTTGCTGTAAATATTAGCACAGTATTTCCAGGTAAAATATTGAAGCACTTTGAAATATAAAAATAACTCCAAATGAACACTCTCTAAAGGCATGAAAAAACGTACTTTGTAACTTTAGATACAGTTTCAGAATTGTTGTAATCAACAACAGAAGTTGTAATTCGAGTCTTAGAGTACATTTCTTATCATCAGCTTTCTATGCTAAGACTATGACTGTGACTGAGTTTAAACGTCTATTGACTGAGCAGAAATAATCTTCTGTAATTCCCCCAGAACTAGTATCAAGATTACTCCAGAGGTTTGGCGTGACCCGTTATCTTCTAATTAAAGGGATTTGAGGAAGAGAGGATTTCATTCGCCACATAGTGACACACAATAGGATTGGGATATGAGGATTTTGGAGTGGTCACCGGTAAGAGAAGAGCTGAGGTGCATGCTTCACTGCT
Source organism: Ptychobarbus kaznakovi (assembly GCA_027422405.1). Lineage (NCBI taxonomy): Eukaryota > Metazoa > Chordata > Actinopteri > Cypriniformes > Cyprinidae > Ptychobarbus > Ptychobarbus kaznakovi. The sequence continues at coordinate 18,268 of JAPDDN010000518.1, forward strand.
CTGTATTATAGAGGAATAGAGATAATGCTTTTGACTCATTTTGTGTGCAGTTCAAGGGCAGTGATGTGTCAAATAACCTGTGCAGGCTGTAAAGGTTTTAGCACTGTCAAAAATGGCAGGAAAAATGAATACACACGAAAATGAACACATTAATGTCGAAATGTATGATGAATTCTATTCGCTTGCCTTTGAAGGATTCAACAGTAATAAAAATAAAAAGTACCATTGTCCGCATAGGTTGCATGCAAAGATCATAAAAATCAGGTGCAGATCTAAGTGCAGCAAATCTTTTAATAAAAAAATAACAAGATTCTCAGGTGACTAGAGCTGACAGAACACAAAACAGAACAACCCAACAATATCTAACAAAGACAGACAATGGATTGAGGAAAACACAGAACTTAAATACACAGACCAAACCAGCCAATTAAATGAATTACAGGTGCAGACACTAATCAAACAATGAAACAACATAGCAACAGATTAAGAAAAAACTGAAGCATAATATAAAACGTCACCCAAACACAACACAAACTCGTTATACCAGTTACAACCATGAAATACCTGTTTTTTTTTTACATCCATCAAACTTTACATACTTACATTACATTCAAAATACAGTGCAGGCTATATAGCAAATATCGCATGTGTGATCATTTATATAATCGCAAAATGTCAAATAAATTAATACATAACACAGGATATGCAAGTACCTGCTTTGCGTTTTGGGAATATACTATAGAAATATATTGCTATACAAATCCTGACTACTAATTCTGACTTCACAAGTTCACATTTAAAGTGTTAGTTCACCCAAAAATGACAATTCTGTCATGAATTAATCACCCTCATGTTGTTTCAAACCCGTAAGAACTTCGTTCATCTTCGGAACACAAATTAAGATATTTTTGATTAATTCTGTCCTATATAGACAGCAAGGGTTCTACCACGATCACGGTCCAGAAACGTAGCAAGGACATCGGTAAAATAATCCACGTGACATCAGGGGTTCAACCGTAATTATTTGAATCTACGAGAATACTTTTTGTGAAAACAAAAATAATGAACAAAAATCTAAAATAATGACTTCATTGAACAATTTGTCTCATCCGCGTCACCCTGGCGCCATTTTGGAAAGTCTCATGAAGTATACGTGTGCTTTGATCTGAATGTAAACAGTGTATGCGTGTGATGCTGCTGACACAGAACCGCATATGTTGTTTACGTTCAGATCAAAGGAGGAGAGGAATTGTTGAATAAAGACGTTATTTTCATTGGAAGCTTTGAAAAATTACAGTTGAACCACTGATGTCACATGGATTATTTTACCGATGTCCTTGCTACCTTTCTGGACCTTGATCGTGGTAGTGGGAGGGTCAGAGAGCTCTCAGATTCCATCAAAAATATCATCATTTGTGTTCTGAAGATGAACGACGGTCTAATGAGTTTGAAACAACATGAGGGTGATTAATTAATGACCGAATTTTTAGTTTTGGATGAACTATCCCTTTAAAATTTCAAGAAGCTATTTACTATAATTTCACAGTTCAAAATGTCTGAATGTGTAGTAAAAAAAAAAGACAAAAAGGAGTTTGTAAAATGATCACGTCTTCTGTCAGCTACCCAAGTACCATTTTGATCTAATCTCTGCACCGCAGCTTCATCATCATCATCATCATCATAATCATAATTATACAAGTGATGCAGATGGGCATAATTCAACAAGTGCTGAAACACGGTCACACATAACATCATCGTCTGCGCACAGGCTGGAGTGAAGCTGACGCAGGTGGACAGAGGGGGAGGAGTCACTGTTGCAGCTCCAGTCTCACACTTCAACCGATGCGCCGCGTCCACGGCAGCCTCGCGTCAGCACTTCAGCGACAGAGCTCCGCCGCTCACATCTCAAACTTGTCAGACTGTGCATGACAGCCGATTTCAGAGCATGGATTTGGCCGCGGATTGTTGTCATTTTGGATGACGCTTGCGCAACTTTACATTAAATCACGGTTTGCTGCAGACAGCCCCGCCTTGTGACACCTTGCGAACCGACACCGGCTTTCTCACTCATCGCACTGTTCTTTTATTGACGGATTTCAGGGCGACTGCTGTGTAATATGATGGTGCGTCCGTGTGTTGCGCGCCGGGCTCTGGGCTGAACGCATGCACGAGCGCGGAACATGGATAGATAGCGCGTTTCTCTCTCTGCGTTTCTCAGTGTAATCAGCGCCTTTCCCAATGGACGAGGAAATAGACACCCGCAACAGCTTCCTTCGAGACCACAACTATGCAACTGAAGGTATATCTCATCACATGATCGCCTTCTCTCAGGTGCACATAGAGTCAGGCATCCTAAAGGAATTATTTGGAAACAGTCCTAAAGGTTCCTGGTTAGGCTTTAGTAAGTCAGCCTGGATAAACTGAAGAAATAGGAATTGCAGTTTGTCCAGCAGATGCTTGTTTTAGATCCTTTCCAAATGAGCAATCCTGTATGCATCTTTTAAGATTGATTAAAAAAATTGTATTCTAAGTTCTATTATAATTTTAATTATAATGTGGAACCAATTCTAATGGGAATTTATTTTTCTGATTCCAATACTAAATCTTCTAGAACACATTTGGGCTCTAAGGATCAAAAATGCATTATAAAATCCTTGCAGTTTATGATGTAGGATTTTATTTGATCCCATTAGGATCGGTGCCAAATTATGATGGAAATCCTTTTAGCAATCCTGCAAGTGTAGAATTCTCATAAGTGTGTCAGTCATGCTGGCATCTTCCATGTGTGACACAAATATAGCAATGCAAAATACTGATTGCAGTGTTTTATTTGAGCTAAAAATAGATGAGCAGTCAGACTAACACTTTAAGAAGATTTTCTGCTGGTGGTTTAGTCCGCCAAGCTCCACCAGTATAAGAGCGGACATTTACATCTGTGAAATATTTGAATGTGGTGGTCTAATATAATGTAGTAGGATACATTAGGATGTATTTCTAACAAAACAAGGGGAAAATCAACCAGCTATTCAACTTCAATCATACATTGGAACCAATCTTAAAGTTCTAATTAAAATTGGTTTCATGGCATTTTAGAAAAACCTAAATCTTGCAGTTCATACAGTATCCCTTTAGGATCAGTTCCTATCCTAGTGGATCCTGTACACATTTCTTTTGGAGAACAATCCATTAACAAATAATGTATTGTTTCTCTAGAATCATTATGACTGAAATGCTTACAGTAGAAACCTACTGTCTAAACTAGGCTTTTGCACACTTATAAATGTTTTCCATTGTGACCTGTTACAGTTCTTTCACTTGTCTTCCAAGGGAATGAGACCAGTGCAAACTCTAGATTATATGACAGTATAAAGGCATTCTTCTTCTCTGACAATAGACAGCTGAGGAGTTTCACTGAGCCAGACCCTCCTCTCATGCACAGACAAGAAGCCTTCAACAGGACTGCTGCGATGCATCAGTGAATGGGGGCTGGTTGGAGACCGAGACGGAGAGAAAGAGAAAGGGAGGGAGGGATTAATCCGAATAAATCAGAGATTAAAGCAAGAGAACACATAGACAGATGTGATGTCATTCCAGCTGCGAAAATCCACATTTCAGGCCTTTTTCAGTCTCCAACCTATGCTCAAATCCAGTCTTTAAGAGTATTTATTCTTTAAAGCCAACATAGAATCAAAATGGACCCTATTTGGTGTCTTAATTTACATTTCTGATCTCACTGTGTGTAATTCACTAGCCTTTTTATTTAGTTTTTAGCTGAGACCAGCAAGTTGTGGGAATTTAAGAGAGATACATTTTGTGTTTTGGAGCAAAATGAGTAATGCTTGTTTTAAGACTCTTATTAATATCCTGACTGCTGTCACAGAATTGGTAACTACTAGCCATGTTTGTGCATAAACTTTTGGTCTATTGTGCTACATGTTTTGACATCACATCAGAGCTACATGGTTTGGCAATTTTCTTCAGGTTTTGTTGCATTGAAAGCATTGATTGCATCTGTGTACTTCACCCACTGACCTGAGATGAGCTCCTGTCGTCTGGAGAATAGAATCTACTACATGCCACTTCTCTTCTTCCCTTGTTAATTCTCTGTGAATTATGCAAGCGCTCCCCTCTCATTCATCACTTACGGCCCCTGTAGAATATGCTGTCAGTGTGTCTGATGGCCAAACTTACCCTTACATTAAAAGAGAGGCAAATTGTTAAATCGTCGACTATTTATAGCATCGTGTCCACAAATAAAGATATTATCATCAATACAAACTTCTAAAAGCATTCAGAACCTGGAACCATATGTGTAAAACTTCAGCACTACAGTGTACTACACATATAGTAGTTCACTCGGAGATGGAAATCCTGGATTTGTTATTCCAAACCCAAAGGACTTTGCTGGTTGCTCTTCTCCATTCATTTTCCATTCAATTTTTTTTTTTAAAACTTGAAAAAATGAAGCAAACGTTTCATAATATCAAGTATCATTAAAATAGTTATAATTCATACAACTTGTGCACTGTATTCCAATTATAGAATTGCTTTGTGTGAGTTACAGATTGAATTTACGTCAATCCTCAGATGACCTTTCCCTGCAGGTAGCTGTTATCCACTGTAACTACATCATTGAGTGAAGTGAGTTGAGTTCAATTTGTGAACTTAACATTCAGACTTTTTTGGTGAACTCGGATCAACCGATTCATTGGAGAGATGTGATTAATTAGCAAATTAGACATTTCTACTTTGATCCTAAACTCTTGTGAATGCATCAAGGGAAGCTATGATGGATGTCAACAATTAGGGCTGCACAATTAATCCAAAAATATAGATGATGATCATAATTACCGTGATTAACTAGTAAAAGGTGTAGACTACAGCATTCCTTTCTACTCCTGTTATGTCAAAGAATTTAGCTTGCGATTGATCTACAGAAAATATAAATTTTAATGCAAAATAAATGATCATGATTACAATATTTAGGGGAATAATCAACCATTATGATTATGTTCGAAGTAATGCAGGACTATATTAACTGAAGTTTTGTTTTGTTCTTCACACAAAGTTATGGATTCTAGAATATGTACTTTTTGATACCTTAATGGTACTTTTGCACAATTTTTGAAGCTTAAATGCTGCAGTCTACATTTATTCCATTAAAAAGGAATCCACTTAAGTGTTTTACAATTTCTCCTTTTGTCCTTAATGTGAAGAAGACAAAGTTTATACAGCATTTACATTACATGATGTTATTACACGATTTACCAAATGATTACAGAATTTTCACTTCTGATATAATTCCCCCCCCCCACTCTATTGCTGTGCTATGGACATGAATGATGTGACTTGTTGAGCAGAAGTGTGCTCTTACCTTTATGGAAAGTCAATACAGTAATCATTGACACTTAGGGTTGGCTTTTGGCATGGCTCACAACGTAAAACCTTGCTTATATTGTACATATAAACACCCTACACTCTTAAAAATAAAGGTGCTTCACGATGCCATAGAAGAACCTTTTTGTTTGAATGGTTCCATAAAGAACCTTTAAGATCTGAAGAACCTTTCTGTTTTACAAAGGTTCTTTGTGGCGAAAGAAGGTTATTCAGATTATAAAAAGGTAGAAAGAACCTTTTAAGCACCTTTATTTTTAGGAATGTATAAATTTAGCAACTGTATAACAATATCAAAGGCAAGCACCACATATATTTTCTTCAGGTTATGTAAAAATCGAGTTGTTGATTGTCTTGAGCAGTGTTAGAGCTTTAGCAAGCTGAGATTTTGAAGCACTCTTGTGTAGAAGTATAATATCACTTAAAACTGACATGGGATGTTATGGAATACTTTCATAAGCCTCCGAATGTTTCTTATGTTGAGTATAGAGCAAGATCTTCTGCAGAAAACCGATGAACAGTTGTTACCAGACACAGCTGTGCTTAGAGCTTGAGCAGTTAACCACCATCATACTGATGCCTCTGTGGTTTTGACAATCAAATAAATAAATGATGACCTATGCATTTTTAAAGCAGCTTTAATGCACCCATGTTTATCCCCGCTACGCTCTGGTCCACAAGGTTCTGTCAGCATCTTTGTGCTGGGTAGACAACAACAGAGCAAATACACACCACAGAATGAAAGCCTTTACAATAAAACCAAAGGTGAAACTTATACATGGGCTGAAAGGTTGACAAACATGTGCCATTCAAGACCTTTTGACCTCAGATAGATAGATCAAAGGAAATATTATCTAAATCATAGCTGTGCAGACAAAACAACCTACTGAGTGTTTAGTATGCATTAAAATACCTCAGCACCAATCAAAGACATTCCCTTAGGTCAGACATTTTGTGAAAGAAGTTGACTAAAGATTAAAGAATATAGTATAGTACCATGAGGTGATCAGCAGTGAATGCAGGTCTGAGTAAAACTCCAGGAAGATCAGCGATCTGCAGATTTAGGCCTGGTCAGGTACACTCAGGGGTTGATTGGGGAAGGCAGGCTCACTTGCTGAGCGATCCTTTTCTAATCTGATCTGGCTCATCTCTTTACCTCCAGATGCTTCCTGTGAATTTTCTGGAAAGCAGGGAACAGGGATTTTATCTAGGGCAGTAGGAAGACTGAGAAAATCATGGTGTGTGTATTGCTAAGCTTATAAAACAGTCATTCAGTTATTCTAAAGTTTAAATGTGTTACATTTTTCTTTGTTTTTTGTCAATTTAATTTTAGATATAATGTATGATATATAATTATGCGTGTTCGTGCCAGTGTTGGTGAGGAGGGATAAAGAAAATTCCCTGACTTTACTGGTGGCTGTTTGGTTCTTCTAAGTGCAGTCCGGGGATTTTCTTTAAGCCCTCCTCCTCCCCAGCACCACATGTCTATAATTGTCTATAATCACCTGTATATAATTATTTTTCTTTTATCTAAAAGACATTACAGGGCACATTACTTGTATTCAGCTGTAAGTCTGAAACAGACAATCAAACATTAAATAAAGACTCCAGCATGCCCCCCCCCCACACTCCTGCTTTAGCAGAGGCCTAAAATAAGACCGCTTATTTGGGATAGCTTGTGAGTTCAAATGGAAAAGAGAGATACTGAAAACAGAGGGGCTGTTTCCTACAGAGGATAAGTAAATAAGACGGATACGTTATTAACATATGGCTGGCCTAGAAACCACGCTTTGCACTAACCTGTTTCATGAAGGAATAATTGTAAACTAGAGCAATTCTGGAAAGTTATCAACATGGTTGCCAGAATGTTGCTTATGTGGTTGCTGAGGCATTCTGAGTGGCTTTTAGCATGTTGCTGTGTATTTACACACAGTCTTAGTGTCACACCGACGCGGCGAGAACATTGTTGCCAGCAACGCTAGAAAGATTGTGGAAGCACGCTGTGGCGTAGAAGCCATAGGCAAAGCAAACAAGCTGCACCATTACGATTGTTTGTATCAAGTTACATGTGTAACTAAATAAACCAATTAAAAGTGTACTCATCTCAAAGACAAATTAATTAAATTCCACGCAAACAGGGACACGTCATCAACCCGCCACAGCAATTCATTTTGCTTGGGAGTACGGGCTGCGTTCTCTGGACAGTTGATTTGCAAATTCCATCTGTTTCATCAAATGGCCGCGCCGCTCTCGCCGGACCGCCGCCGGCTCTCATTGAAAATGAATGACTGACTTTAGCTCTCGCCGCGTCCGGTGTGAACGCACAGTTTACTTTACAGCTGACTTCATCCCATAATCCCATTGGCTCATACATCTGTTTATTCTGGCATCTTGGTAAGGTTCTTGCCATTAGTCTGAGGGCATTACGCACCCCAGGAAATCACTTAATTCCTCAGGCGAAGCTTCAGTCCGGCTCAAATGCAGCTGTTGACATTTCAGTTCTTTGATGTATTAAAATATTACTTCATATCCTTTATATAAAGACATACATCTGTTTCATTTAATTTCACTTGGAATCATTGAAACTAATTCCCAGAATGCATCTTTAAAAAAAATCTTCAAAAAAAATAAACGTTTTTTTTTTAAATAAATAAATAAATTATTTGTATTTAGCATGGACGGATTAAATTGATCAAAATTGACAATAAAAGCAATGTTACAGAAGATTTATATTTTAATTAAATGCTGTTCTTTTGAAATGTCCATCTAATAACCCTGGAAAAACACTTATAATAAGAAATGTTTCTTGAGCAGCAAATAAGCATATTAGAATGATATCTGAAGGATCATGTGAAACTGAAGACTGGAGTAATGATGCTGAAAATTCAGCTTTGCATCACAGGAATACATTACATTTTAAAATGAAATATGAAACAATTATTTCAATTGTAATAATATTTTAAATATTACTGTTTTTCCTGCCTTTTTGTTTAAACAAATGCAGCCTTGGCGAGCATAAGATACTTATTTAAAAAATGCTAGAACAAATCTTACCAACCTTACCAAATCGTTAAATGGTTGCATACACTTGCTGAAAATGTCTTCTGAAGACTCTCAAACCTTTATAAATGCATTTTAATAAATGTTAATAGCTTTAAAGTTAACAAGTTTGTTGTTTGAGCCTGAAATCCGGTTGGCTGATATATTGTGTTGTGTATAAGAATATATTACTAATGATAAGAACATTCATCCAGGAACACATTACCAAAATCATGGTAGCCATATAAGACCTTAAGACATTGTTTTGTATGTTGCTTGCGCAGTCATTTGTTCAAACAGGAATTATGCAGTAGTCCATTAAATGGTAGTTCTAACCAAGTCCCTGTTCTGCTCCCAGCAGTCCCTCTTGATATTACACTGTTGTTTGATGGAGTGGACCAGGAATAAAATGAACAGTTTGTTGGACACAGAGTGTTCATTACTTTACAGGCACAGTGTAGTGACGTGCCCATCGGACCTCCTGACCCTGTGTTAGTGGAACGGCGGTGTCGCTCTGCCAGCGAGTGCGGGAAGGGGGATGGGGTCTAGCCAGGGATCCCTTTGGCTCCATTGTGACCCTCTTGTGTTGGCTCATTAAAATCAGATTGCTGATGCTTCCTGTTTTGGCGCCTCTCTCTCTCGCTCTTTATAAAATGCCCTGCAGCATTTTTGACGTTGTTTGCACCTCAGTTGCCACTCTCTGTCACCTCCTGCGTCTTCTCATTATGTTTACCCAATTTGTACCACAAAAACCTGTACCTCCTTTTCTTCTCCTCATTACTGCACCGTCAGCATCATGGTTCTCTCCTTTCATGCTGGTGACGGACAAATGGAGGTGCCCCAGTGCATATTGACAACCATTTAACAGAAGCAGTCAGATAAACCATTTTTTCAGAGGTGAAGTCGATTGGTAGTCATCTGTGTGGAACAGCCACCCTATTATCGACCACAGCGTTCTCAAAGAAAATAGCTTGTATGAAAACATGTCAAATTACTACAGTTGCTTCTTCATGTAATGTCCACAGCCATCTTTTCTAGAAAGGTGATGTGATGGTAATGGCTATTAGAGGTCGATGAGATTGAATTTTGCCCTCTCTGGATTCAATTTACAGTTGTTTGTGCCAGAGAATATGGAAAGTGAAAATAACCATGGCAGGGCTCGCAAAATCGCTAGCCCGACGTCCCTAGGCTATTGCGTTTTCCAGTCGGGCTACCAAAATGTATCACTGCCCTGCCCGACGACGGGCTACCTTAAATACAGAGCTCCCGCAGGTCCTTATAAACTCTTCAATATAAACTCTTCAATTTAGTTGTATCAAATTTAAGGCCATAAAAAGTTTTAAATACATTAAATGGTATAAAACATTTCTTAATTATAATTTCAAGAGGTCTTCTATTTGGGGACAGAAAGACAAGAACTGCGAAACAGCTGGATAAAACTTAAAAAGGCAATGATGTCATTGAATAGTGTTCCTGTGGCTCAGTGGTTAGAGCATTGCGTTAGCAGCGCAAAGGTTGTGGGTTCGATTCCCAGGGAACACATATACTGACAATACAAATGTATAGCCTGAATGCACTGTAAGTCGCTTTGGATAAAAGCGTCTGATAAATGTAAATGTGAATAAATGAGTGCTGCACGTTTCAAGTCAAAACACGGCACAGATGTCTTATGTGTCTCTGAAGGGATCCGTCTGTCCTCAGAAACGTGTCGTTGGCATTTTCATTTCATCTTGGCTATAATGCCTGATAAAACAGCGTTTATGAGCGCGGCGCTGCTGCTTTGTGTACAGTCGCTAACAGGGAATTTCCCTGAGGGAAACCGTTATATTAAGCCGCTCCTAAAGCACCACCTCGTAGCAGAGAATGAATTGGCATTTTCAATAATCCTTTCTTGCTGTTTATGGTCAGATCAATGCAAATATCGGCCCATGTTTTTAAGCAGCAAACATATAGAGTTTGTAAATGAGAAGTTAATGTGCCTTCTAAAAATCTAAACCATTAATTTAATATAATAGCCTAAGTTATATACTTGATTGATCCCTTTTCATAAAACTGGTCTGAAGGTTGAAATGCTGTTGTATAAGATTTTAGTTTTTGTGAAAACCTGTATCTGAACTGTAAATCATGTCATTTTATGGCTTAAAACTGTATGTTACCATAGACATTGTCCAACCCCACTCATACTGTATTCATTTTACTTGTGAAGCTCTTTAAATGGGTCATAAATGGCTTTATATTTATTCTTAAAAATTCTGCAGATACCTTGTAAATAGTGAAATGAAATTCCTTCTTTCACATTTGTTGATATTTGTGTATCAAAAAATTTTGATTGATATTTGGACTCCAATCTGATTTTCTATATTTAAAAAAAAAATAGTTTTTTAATATATATTTGGGCTACCAAAATCTGAAGAGTACCTGCCCGAAGGGCTACCAGGGATTTTGACATTTTGCGAGCCCTGCATGGATTGTCAAAGGGTTGTCTTTATAGAACATGCACAAGTTGTCTTTATATTTTAAGAGCATTTGCATTTACTGTAAAATGGCCAAAATCTTTTAATTAGGATTTTATGGTGATTGAAAAAAACATTCCAGATACACTCAAACCTTTTTGAGAGGTTGAGAGATTTGAGAGACCATATAGATTAACTGCGTACCAGTGTGGAAAAATCTAATAAAATTAATACATCCAATAAAATAATAGGTCAAGAATGATAAGGTAAAAAGTAATGGCTGTATGTGACCTCTGAATGCTCTGTGTTGTGTATTGTGCATTTTAGCAATTGTAGTACTATATACTTCAGAAATTATAAGAGTAGTTTGCTATGAAGAAGCCTGTTTAAACTGTTGCTAATGTGGCATCTTCTGTAATTTAAAAAACATCATAAATGTGATGAAGTCTTTTTAATTCCATGATGACTCAGCTCTTCTGCTCTGTCAGTGGAGTAAAGCCATCATCTACTCAACCAGGAGGGTTGATTATTCCGTTTCACATGCTAATGTTCCCAGTCAAGGATAGCGCATTAGCATGTGTGGTCATAGTAAAGACTCTAGAGACCATTAAATGAAAACCGAGAGCACCCTGAACAGAATATCCTTCATGTTAATGTCACATGGATTTCACAAAGCAAAACATCAGTTTTCCGTTTCACCCGAAAATGAAAATTCTGTCATACACCCTCATGTTAAAGACCCCCAGTTTTTAATGTTGTTTACATTTCCATCTTGTGTGGGTTTTTTTATGCAAACCATGTGCAAAATCATTAGTCATCACCATTGCTAAGCATTTTTTCCTTAAATCTGCAGTGTACCAAAGACGGTTTGAAACAGTCCCCCAAACATGTAACCAATCCCCTCAACTTGTGGGGTGGAGCTTTTCATTAGTATAGAGATTTTACTTAATATTTTTAGAAGGCAGCTGTCTGAGATGGCAAATGGGGGTTGTGTAACATCAGCAACACATCATTAGTTGTTTGATAACATGGTAAAGCCAAAAGCTAATGTTATCAATTACCATTATGTGTTCAACGTTGTAGAGAGTAATTAGTCAAATTCGATTAACATGCGCATCTCGACAGTAAAGCCGGTTCTGTGATTGGCGGTAAATCTCCATCACCTGTTTTCAGATGGAGCGGCAGTTAATACACAGAGCCGTAGTTCACGGACAAGCTACGCAATTTTTCATTCATAATCGAAGGCGATTCGTCTGCGATTACAAACGCGAAATGTTCTAGCTTGTCAGTGAACTGTGTATTAACTGCCGCTCCATCTGAAAACAGGTGATGGAGATTTACCGCCAATCACAGAACCGGCTTTACTGTCGAGATGCGCATGTTAATCGAATTTGACTAATTGCACAGCCTTAACATAAACTGTATTACCATTATGATACATCGACTTACAGACAACCTTGTATAATTCACTCTTCTTCTTCTTCTTCTTCTTTGAAATCAGTTTCTGGTTCAAACATGGCCGAATGAATCCAGTATTGCCAATTGCTAGTGTGTAGCATTTACTACTTCAGTCAAAGTGGAGCAGGTCCAAGCTGGTGTGATTGAGTGGAGGCAGGGACTAATTTGCATAGTCTTGGCTCTGTGTGTACTAAATGAGACAAGGAATTATTAGGTAGAGTTATATTCAAGTTATTTTAACGGAAATTGTTTTCATGGGGAAACATTTTTTAAATATGTCATTTTGATGATCAAAATTAGTTTTAAGGGATAAAATTTGTGATTGAAGGGGACTTTAATATTTCAGATAATATTGTAAATAAGCTGGTGTAACGCAGTTTGTAGATCGGGAAGAAGGAGGCGGGAACCAGCAAACGTTTAAAGAATTTAATAACAAAATATACAAACCCAAAATAAAAGCGGCAGCCCCTCATGGACGACTGCCGCACACAAAACACAAAATAAAGTCCAGGCCTGGTTCTCTCTTGTCTTCCACTGTCGTCGCTCCTCCTTTTATCCTTCCAGAGCTCCTCGTGTGAGACTCGGGACTCGTGCAGGTGTCGCTCATTATCATTTACTCCACCGGCCTCACTGCGTTCCCACGGCTCTCGGCCCCGCCCCACTCGTCACAGCTGGTAAATACACTAAATGAAATTAAAGTTTTGGCATGATTATTATGTACAATGTGGTATTGTGACAACCATAGTTTGTTATCATCTTTGGTTGTATATAAAAAAGAGTACCTTGCACATTTTGAGACGTCAAGTGGGCAGCACAGCTGCCACACATTTGGCAATGTAAATAGAGAAAATATGTCACACTGATGTATGTGAGACACATGGGGTACTCCCATACAAAAACGGTCAATTTTGCCTCCGTTTACAGCGTATGGGCACAATAAACCTGTATTGGAGATGCAGATGGTCGCAGATGTTGCCAGTAATAGAGACAAATAGTGCCAGTGTGCAGAGTGCCACTGAATGCTGATGTTGACGCGTTCATAAGCCACTGCAGGAGCGATAACAACCAGACCCATTAATGTGGACCAGATGTCACATTCACAGACACCCTTTCTCTCTCCCTCGCAGCTGCTTAGTCACACTGAGAACCGCAGATATTTACAATTGACATGGATCAGTCATTGTAAATCTGAGCCCCAGTCCGGGACGATGCTGTTTAGCCAGTGTCGCGGAAGCTGCTTTGAACCTGTAGCTTGCCAAGTTGCAATCTACCTATAAATTCAAGTGTTACATTACAGTCAAGCTGCTTTTGGGGGGTAAGAAGTATGGTACACCAGAAGAAAGAGTAGCTACTACACTGAGTCCTCTTCAGAGGGTAATAGGTTTCTAAATATTTAACAATCTGGTTATTTAAAATGTTATTATTCTATGGTTTTCAAATCAATCAAATCTCAGATGTAGATTATCTAGATGGACATTAATCACTTACTACATGGCTACTTGCCACATAAGTAAATAATTAACACATAATAGTGATTTGAGTTGAAATATTTAAAGAGAATGCATAACTCAAAATTTCCTAACAAACGGCTATGAGCTTAGTCGAAGTTCATAGCACAGACATATCAGTAATTACATAAATTTTTACCACATAAAGACAGACATGCAATGTTATTTGAGAAGAAAGCGTTTTAAATTTGTATCCGTTTATTATCTTAAATCTATTACAGTTTACAAAACAATTGTTCTAGGAACAAATTTATTTGATAATTAGCAACACTTTTAGTATCAAGACGAACACTCGTAATGATACGCAAGCCTACTATGAACAATAAAGTATGAAATGGGAGATGTGAAAAAGCACCGGCCTCAAATACCCATGTTGTTCTGCGTTGCTAGTGATGACAATTGTTATCAGGAATAACATACTTCGAAATGTCATGACTGACTAATCAGGATCAAGTATTCCAGGGAGCTGTGTAATAAACCAATTTAAACAATACTGTCCCATGCTAGGGAGGAGACTTGAAAGTTTGAAAATACATGATGCAGTTATTAAAACAACAGTGTCTCCTTGAAGCTTGTTCTTCACAATCAGCTGTAAAGCTGCCTGAAAAGCACAACACAGACATTATCTTCTGTAAATGTAAAAGGTTGCTTGTTAGTGAAGAACTGCATGAACTGTCGCGCTACTGAAAAATGTAGTGAAGTTAGTAGCACCGCTTCTTTCAGTTAGCTATTCCTCAACACTGCCTTTAACCTATAAAGTCCTGTACTTGGCTCTTTGCATTTGTGTCTTTGTTTACTGCTGCAGGATGGCCATAAATCAAGACTGATTTATTTTCTCCCACCCCGTTGATTCCTGTGTGGTAATTTATGTATCCATATAGAATTGGCCTTTCTCCGCCACTGCAGTGGAAGAGTAGTGCTGTTCAGTACCTGAACTCAGCAAAACGCCTCTTTATATGTACTGCAATCCCCCCCCAGTCAGCATCGAGTCAACCAATACCCGCCAGACAAAAGACTTCTGGCCCCTAACGGCTAACAATGGAGGGCCAGCACTGCAGGGAATTACAGTCCATGAGTAATAGCCTGTGTTGAGTTGTAGGGAGACCAGGATGCAGTTTATCTGTGTATGTCTTCAGAGAAATAGTTCAGCCAAAATGCCAGTAGAGTCATTCTCTGTTTTCTGTGGAAAACTCTGACTCACACACGCACAAATACTTTCAGGTAGGGTGTAAAATAAGTGCAAACCCCAAATCATTCATATCAGGTGTTTGATGACACCTGATATCAAAACAAATATTTAAAATGCAATTTAGAGATCAGTTTAATTATGAAATATTGAAATTATGACATACTAAGTGGAAATGATGAGATAAACGTTAAAATTATATGATTGAAATAATCCTAATTACGATATAAAAGGTATAATTGACAACAACAACAAAACAAAAGGAAACAATTAACAACTCAAAATTATGACAAAAAGTCAAAGTTATGATAGAATTATATTCTATCAATTATATTCATCACTATTTCTGTGCGAAAGTCAAAATTATGACAGAAAGTTGACATTATGAAATAAAAAGTCATGGTCACACTTTATTTGAAGGTCCAATTCTCACTATCAACTAATTAACTAAATATTAACTTTTGCCTCAGTTAACTACTAATTTTCTGCTTGTTAATGTTAGTAAGCAGTTAAAAATAAACAGCCATAATGTTAGTAATATCCATGCTAGTTAATAGAGAGAATTAGACCTTAAAATAAAGTGTTACCAAAGTCATAATTATGACTAAAAATCATTATAATTCTATCATAAATGTGATTTATCTCATACCTTTGCATGCCATAATTTAATCTCATAATTATGACTTAAATAAGAGATAAAAGTCAAAAATATGATATTAAGACAAAGGGCCAGTTTTACTAAACAGGGCAAATTAGCGCGAGAGAGCAATTCCAAAACAGCGCCGATGGACATTTCTGCAGGTGATTTACTAACAACGTGCAAATTAAAGAACACAGACACATCTCATTTACATATGATCAACGCAATATACCAAGCACAGCGCAAATTAGCGTTGTCGCAAATAAATAATAAATAAATAAAGACACCACAGTATGTTAAAAAGAACCAGAGGCCAAAAAATGAAGGTTTGCTAGAAGTTTTGATAGACCTGTTATTGCGTGACTCCTAGTTGAGGTTTCCAAGTCGTCTTTTATTTTCTGAAGCGAATTAAAAATAACACGGCTTGGCAAACAATATGAATAATGTGTTCTTCTGGCATTTAAAATAATCCTCTTCCTTCTACCACACGCTGTTGGTTCTCTGCGGTAACTCCTCCAGCAACAATAATTGCAGCCATTTTTAAGTGAAAAATAGTTTAACATGGTTCTTTGGGCGTTAAATAATAGCACAAATTCCAGTAATTTGACGAGCGCACAGGTTAGTAAATCGCGTTGTGTTATTCATTGTAATACTCTCCTCCCATAAATTTTGCATCTGAAAGGGAAACTCCTACAAATGCATATTCAATGCAGATGTGTCCTCACTTTTTCAGCGCTAATTCGTCACTGTGTGTCTTTAGTAAAACCTGACAGTACTAGTTTAACGCCAGAAGACGGTTTGCGCTGGTGTAAGCTGTTAGTAAAACTGGCCCTTATTATCTCATAATTTCTATGATTATGATTTATCAAAGCATGCTTTTTGTCTTGTATGGTGGAAATAACTTCCTTATTGTTGCATTGCCATCATAAAGCTGGCATTTATTTTTTACTGATGATGTGAGGAATGCAACAATTTTTCAAAGCAACGTCAACATTTTTTTCTCTAGTATTCCTTCTTTGAAAGCCACACCCCAGATCTTAAATTTCTACATTTAGCATCTCTATTTCTTTGACCTGATTGCTAAATGGTTGTTCTCTTAGCTCTTTGACTTCTCTAACAGAGAAGTGCATTGTGGGTAAAGAGAACGCAAACTCCAGCAGTCTGCTGCTGTCCACAGTTCTCATGCAATCTCTCTGGATCATTAGATGCAGAGCGGGTCCCGTTTGTTATTGACTGGTTCCCGGTAAGCGTTGCTGCCAAGCCAAACACCCCCTGGCTACCCCATTCAATTTATTCATGAAACAAAATATTTTAGCTTCAGCCCCTGGAGGCATATTCATTATTCCCAAAGTAAATCTGCTCACAGTACAGTATGAAAAAGAGAGTGGGTAGGCAGGAGGTAGATTATAGGGAGACAAGAGGCAGTTCGCTTGATTTAGATTTACTTTTTATTCCCTGCTTTAGCATTTTACTCTATTATTAATAGCAAAAAGTGTTTAAGGTTTAGGTATTGGGTAGATTAAAGGATGTGGAATATGGTCATGCAGATTAAGGAAATAAATGTGCTTTATAAGTACTAATATGCATGTTAATAAGCAACTAGTTAATTGTGAGAATTGATCCTTAAAATAAAGTCACCATTAAAATGGCACCGCAGAAGATTTTGGGGTTAAAATTTGAAACATTTCCATTATTAAGCAAGAACATGAATATGCAGTGTTCCAATTTGTGTTCTTTATTCCATTTCACTACAGTAAGCCTGCAATATTAAGTAAAATGTTGAGGTATCGGATTAGATTTTGGTTCAGCTACTACAGCATATCACTGCGCGGGTGCAGCATGTGGCTACAATAAATAGTGTGGGTTAAACTAGTCTGCTAGCTAGTATTTAACACGGATGGTAGCTTTTGTTGACCTCTTGGTGAATCACTTTTAAAAACAACCTTTTAAAAAGCCTTGAACTGCAGATTGCCAAAAAGCTCTAGATCCAAACCACAACGTCAGATATAATACTCTGTGACACTTACAGTAATTGTTTGTGCCACCTAAGGCACTCTTACCATTTCACATATTAAGTATTAAACTTGCTGCACAGGGAACCTTTTTCTGTTAATGGCCATTCAGAGGAAGTTACAGTTGCAATTTCAATTTGGCCTTGAATGATTTAACGCTTGATAACCAGCAAATTGAGAAGCTGATTGGGACCCAGAAGCTTTGAAAGCTACTTAATGTCACCAGATTTCTGATTCATGAAATAATTTGGCTTAGCAATGTCATGAAGTATTTTATTTTCTCATACATTCCTCTTTTGAAAGCCACAATAGGAACGGAAAAGTCGAGAGCAATTTCCGTTTCATGCAGTATTTAACTTATCTCATGGCAGCTCTGGTTTTTCCATGTCTGAAATGAGTTTCTCGACACATCCTGACCTCTGCAAGTACAACGCACGGCTTCCAACGACCAAAACTCGTCTATTGTGTCTCTCTATAGTAGCTAATACAACACAAGAAATGTCAACTATATTACACTCAAAGTTAATCTAAGGGCATTGATTTTGATTTGAGTGCATTTGTCAATGTATTCATTAAACGTTCCATGTTTCCATAATGACACACTAGACTGGCCTTATACATTACAGCTGGCACAAAAAGAGACTTTAATTTATATTGCATTGATATTGTTTTAAAATAATTTAATGTATAATTTAATTAAATGTGTAATTCTATTTATTATTGTTTTATTTTACATTGCTTTTACTCAAAGTTTTGCATTCTCCCTTTTTAAATATGGCCTGGAGGCCAGACATTACCCGTCTCTGTGTTGGACAAAGTGGACTATTGAGACGGATCTGTCCCAGGAGCTGGGAGATCTATCCTCGCTCCTGTGATCCTCTTGTCCAGACGGATACGTGCCTACGGTGATCTGTGATATGGCCACAGGCTAGTGCGGGTCAGTTATTTATAACTCCAGAGAGAATGGAAGACTGTTTGTTGCTCACGAAACACAAGATTAGAAACTTCTGTCTAAGCCACTTAGTGCAGCGGATCAACACAACAGGAAACAAGGGTAACTTCTGCGATGGCCTTATTGGGATTCTGATATCTGTGAAGTTGGTGGGTTTACATGAGTTAATTAGTCTGTTAGTACATACTACCAGAGGTTTTGTATTAGGCAGAGTTCATAGCATTTCACTGTTGTCTTTGAAACCGGGTCAGGGTGCACCGGTACGATTATCCCAGAGTCAATCCCTCTGACGCACATAATTCAGATACCTCACAGCGCTAATCTCTTTCCTGTGCCGTTGTTTAGCATTGCATTCAATTCTACAAGCTGTGTCTCTCTCTCATTTACTCTTGTACCTAGAAATCAACTTATATTATGTAAATATGTATGCATTTGGCAGATGCTTTTATCCTAAGCAACTTAGCAACTAGTTAATAGTGAGAATTGGTCTCTATAAAGTGTTACCAATTCTTTTATTTTTTTTAATCAGTTGTTGCTTTCCCTGGGAATTGAACCCATGACCTGCTAATGCCATGCTGTTTGAGCTGTTGAGCAACAGGAAAGCTGGGATCTGAATTATATAATGTTTTCATATAGAAAAACATATAAACTGGTTTGAAACCTACTTCATGACTGTAAAAAATGTTTGTTTGATTTAGTATGAATATGGGTGCTATGAAGGAAATTCAAACGTACAGTACTGTATCCGCCATATTGTCAGAGTCACATGACCTAGCAGCGTCAATTATGTTGCTTCCTAATCATATATCCTCTCTCTTGACTTCACGGCATAGAAAAGTGTCCTACATACTACTATATAGTAGGGAAGTAGGCCTTTTCAGATGCAGAGGGAGTTTTGTTTTCATCAAAAACTGTACAATCATTGTTTTATAGGGCTGCATGATTGCGATAAACTTATCTTTTGATTATGTATTTTTATTTCAATCAGTAACAGTACGTGTAAGTTTGAACTGTTGAAGTCCCGTCGTTGAAGTTCTGGTCTCTCACAAACACATTTGTAATAATCGCTGAAATTGTCTATACTGTAGAAAGATTTTCAAAATGTAAGAATAATTGTTCATTTCATCTGTGCTTTGTTGGTTATAATGGTAGTTTTGTATGATTGGCTGCTGTATGCATGTACTCAATGGATGATTGGTTACAATGTTCAACTACTCCAAAAACTAATTTAGTAAGTAGAAACCAATTGGATTAGATAATAATAAAATGCTGTAATCAACATGGTACAGCCCTAATTTCTTATGTTTTGGCTCTTTATCTGATAAGCAAATAGTACATTTAATTCACAGTGCATTCAAACGATCAAATATGAGGCATTTCTGTTAATGTTTGTTCTTTACATCATTTTTATCTTAAATATCCTCACAAACTATATGCATGCTGACAAATTTAGGCTGCAGGATTGGGGGCATGCAAGCTGAACCCATGTGTCTTTTTTTGAAAATGATTTTCTGACACTTTGAAGCAGGTCGAAAGGTATTCACTTCACCCCCTTTTTCATAATGAAACGTCCCTTTCTGGTCACCCTCTGTATTTACTTTTTAGCGTCATGGTCTGCATCCTCTCTATGCTAATTTTAGCCTTTCATCTTCTGAGCATAGTACACATCTAGGGATCCAATCTCGCCACAATCAGGGAGTCAAAGATGGCCAATCTCCTGCGTTCATGTTTAATCATACGAGAGATGACAGTGTCTGCTATATGGGTTTGCTTGTTTTATTGCAGCCCTGGAGTCGTCTGTGTGTTATTAGAAAAAAGGGTTTCATTTGAGGACGGTCTCCTTCTGCACATCACGGTGACCTTTGACCCAGCTGCATTTGCAGCCTTCGCTGACTTTTTGATTTATTTTCACACTCTGATCCACCAGGCGAGATAAAGTTGGTGTGAAATTGATAGATACATACTTCAATAACAAAAGCTAAATGAAATCTCGAAGCAACATATGGCATAAGAATATAGGTAGGGGGTGCTTGTAAACCGATCTCAAATAAGACCAAGCCGTGAGAGAATGGTGATATACAGAGGCTCTGATTCCAAAACTTAGGCAACTGCTTGCTATCTGCGGCCTTCGAAGATGCCTGCTAAGACTTCATCTTAACAAAAGTGACCGATTTGTATCACTTCCATTAGAAGAAACTCAAAAATCTCTCAGGTTTCATTAAAAAATATCTTTGTTTCAAATATAAACTTATGTGATGGGGATTAATTGATGAGAGAATTAGCATTTTTGGGTGAACTATCCCTTCAAACATGGGAAATGTATTTATAATCCAGAAGTATTGCAGAAGTAAGCCTCCAGTTTTATTTACTAAAACAAATAATCAGAATTCCTTACAGTACTTATTCTTTCCTGATGAATTCACAGCTCTCATTGACCGTGCACAAAGCCTTCAGCTCATGCACTCATCCGAGTTGCTCCATTAATTAGTCTTCATATTCAGTTCCTCACATTCCTAATGTGTTAATAATGGTTGAATCCAGCTTCCAATAACACTTAGGCTGCCAAGCCGCTACCAGCAAATGTGATTGTGTCCGCTCAGCCCTTCCCAAACCTCCACTATTATTACCACACTGACCATTACTGTCTTTCTCACGTCATTCCTTCAAAATCACACATTTAAAGATTACATGTAGTTATTGACCGACCGAAACAGTGGTGTTACATTAGCACTAATGACTCTATCATATTGTTCACAATGTGAAGAAGCTACAACAGGTAAACATGAATGTGGAAGTAAGGGCTGGGTTGACAATATTGATTTTTCAATTTTCATTCTTCATTTTGATGATATGATATTGATTTTTAAATCCTCATAATGATCTTTTAGTCTATTTTAGTCTAACAGCTTGTCAACAGTATGTCAGATAATGTTACATTTAACTCAGAAAAGCCATTTAGTGTTCATAAACTTGTTAGTCAGCTAGAAAATAACTCTAGAGAGGTGCATTTTGATAAATATATCTGTGCTATATAACGTTCCTTATATTTTTTATTTAACCTGCTAATGATGTATTCATTATATAATGTTACCTAATGTATGTTTGAATAAATTTGTCTCGAGAAAAAACTTTTATGACATCCACCATTTAAATGAGCAATGTCAATATCTGGGAAGAAATGCTGCAAGAAGAGTGATAGAAATGGTGCAATGGCTGCCATGTTGATACTGGAACAATAATGCATGGCTGAATCATTTTGGTGCACAGCTACATTAAGCCTCTATAGTCTTATATTGAGATTCTTAAACTTTCAGATTCGTACAGTTTTACAAATATGATAGCAAGATGGTCTCTTATTCACCTTCCAAGCATCTTAATTTTGCCCTAAATAAGGATGCATTTGTGTTCTGCATCCATACCACATTCCCTGCTGATAATAAATGAAAAGAATACAGAGATAAGCAGTCAAAAAACTGGGTACTCCAGGGGCCTAATTAGGTCAGCATGGTTTGCATCTTTGAGAACTCATTTAGAATTCTGCTTCCGCAAGGAATCGGAATATGATTTCGATGTAATTATTCTATCCCCCCCAACCCCACCACCCCCTTAGCGTTTTACCCCATGATGCTTTTTGTGCTCTGATATGTTTCACATAGTGTGTGTGTGTGTGTGTGTGTGTGTGTGTGTGTGTGTGTGTGTGTGTGTGTGTGTGTGTGTGTGTGTGTGTGTGTGTGTGTGTGTGTGTAGTGTGGTGTGTGTGGTGTGTTGTGCGTGTGTGCGTGTGAATGTGTAGCGTGTGTACAGTGCGTGTGTATGAAGTGTTCTAATGAGAGCTCTGTGACACATCTGTCCAAGTGGGTCACTAATCATGTATTGTTTGGTATGTGTCTACAGAAAAACTGTTGTGTTGCACTTTCTTTAGATGTGCCTTCCAAATATGTATTGTCCATAAAGCCTAGACTGTGATCAGCCAAGACTCAAGAGAGCTGGCATAAATGTCCGCTGACAGTCTGTAAGAACACCCATTAATTCACAGCACAATGGCTCAGCCATTTTTGTCACAGAACGCCAGTGTTTGCCAAGCTTTACCACTGTTAGCGCAGCAGCATAAACTATCCTTTTTATGCAAGTTGTGATGTTTTAAATTCAACTCATAAAAGAGAGAGTGCTCTTTAGATACAGATGTTGCTGACTTCAGAACAGGCCTTTCCTTTTTGTATAAATAATCCAATTGAATTCCAATTCAATGCATAAGAGCATTCGATTTTGAAATTGCTCATTAAATGCAGTTTCAGATTTATATTCCTTTTCTCAAGATTAGTTTATAAAGTTTGCAACCAAAAAATAATTCATATTTGTGAAATTGATCATTTTCCATTCTCTTTATCACATTCTGTCGAAACCACTCAATTTCAGAGGGTGTTACCTCTTGCAGAACTTGCAGAACGCCCACTGCTGTGATTGGCTAACTTCATTGCACCGTATTCACGACAGAACAGCATTTGAGTTTGACAGTACTGCCAGACATCTTTACCCAGCTGCTGTATCGCTCTTTTGATTGGTAGAAATGCATGGGTTGTCACATCAGGGTAGAAAATATTCATTCGTATTTTAAACTTCTATGAAGAATATTAAGAATAAGTCATATTTTAAACTTCTATACATTTTAAAAAGAATAGAAAAATCAACAGATCACCAATATATCATTTCGGAAGCAATAGAAAAGAAGTAAAAAGAAGCTTTGTATCAATGGTGAATGAAGTACACAAATCTACTTAAGCATAAGTACAGATACCCTAATAAAATATTACTCCAATAAAAAGACTCATTTTCAAAAGTGTGTGAATTTTAATCTATTTAAGTATTACAAGTAAAAGGTACTAATAGATAAAGCATGTTTATTATTTATTCCAGCCAACACTAGTCAATAAGGAAGATTTAATATGTATTGTTCTGCAAATAAGCAAAACATTTATGTATTTATTTTTTTACCACAATGTATTATACACTATCCAAACATTAAGTGAAGAAATATATACTATATATTATTTTTAAAGAGGGGGAAAAGGAAATTTGTGTAAATATGTGCCGTCAAATAGTATAAAAACACAATGTACAGGCGTAATGTAAGTTAAAATGCGCTAACATTTTAAGAGAAACACACTGTGTTTCTTTGAAACTGCAATGGCAGGTGGAAGATGAATTGACATTAATGTGTGTTGTTTTTCCTGAAAGAGCCTACCCCATATAGACATGTCCACATTCAAGCATTTCATAGAGTGGACTTCATCAGCTTGGCCTTTTACAGCGGATTGAGTTCACCAATAACTGACAGACATTCATTTACAAATAATTAACATGATTTATTTTTGGCTTTTATTAGGACAAGACCGTATATATTGACAGGAAACGAAGTGGCCCACGAGGCTATCGGCACCGATATTAGTAACGTATTTTTTTGTAAATTGTTCTTAGTAACACTCAAGCTTCGACTGTTATCCCAGTCACACATTATCCCCTCTGACTGGATCCTTCCTGACTAATGAACAGCTGCAATCAGATTCATTTGATTCTCAAATCAGTCGTTCAGTGCGATCAGCGAACCGATTCAACCGGTTCATTGAAAAGAATCAGCTCATTCAGAAATTGTAGTAGAGTTAAAGTACAATATTATGTTTTGGAATGTAGTGAAGTAAAAGGGAAAGTTTGTGAAAAATGTTCTTTAATAACAAAGCAAAAACACTGTCACTTCTTTAGTTATATTTTATTTATATTAATTTTTAATGCTTTTTTATTTCATTTTTTATTGTTTTATCCCATTAAATTGTCATTATTGTAATTCTGTATTTTAACATATATAGTAAATAGTGCTGTAATATATATTCCTATTACAACAATGTATTATTATTATTGTAGTAATGAAAATTGGGTGGGGATGCATTGTCGTGCAAATAATGCCATGATTCACAATCTATAACCGATCCTTAAAAGACTTAGTTTTCTTTTAGAAAAATCTCATTTTGAATTTCTCTGATTTGAATTTGAGATGAAATATGACCCATACGGGTAAGATTTCCCCGACTGCTCTAAATTCTGTCCGTGCGATGGCAGTTCACACCACATGAACAAAGTCTTTGCAAGAATCGCACACAGCGCTTGTTTTAGTCCAAAGAACGGTTGTCATGGAAACGCTGCACTTAAATTCACCATGCAGACAATATAAAAGCCCAAAGAGGTGTATCGGGGTGAAAAAACAACAAGCCTTTTCAGTCGCTGTTTCTTTTCTTAGTCTCTCTCTTTCTCCACCTCTCCGTGTCTAGCTTCTCTCTGTCATGTACTCCTTGAAATGGATAAAAGCAAATATTTAGAAGTCATTTCTTCTGTATTTGTTTGGGATTTATGCTAATGAATCCAAGCAGACTATTTCAGGAGTGCTGGACTCATTTTGAGATGCGAGCTGGCGAATTGTGAGATGATATACACAATGAAATAGAGTTACCTGCCTGATAGAGAGAGAACGAGAGCAAGAGAGAAGAAAAACTGCAGCTATCGCAGCAGACACAACCCTTTCTTTTCACAGTAAGGATTACATAGCAACAGCACATCTCAAAGACAGAGAAACAGATGCATCTCCTTGAGGAAGACCAAGGAAGATGTGTCAAAGGTAGGAATCGATCGGAACGCGCACAGCAGGGAGTCAGAGCAGCGTTTGCTAATGAACTTTGAACTGTAACGTCTTTTACCATTCAACAATGTCTAGGCTTGCGGTCTTAAAACTATTGTTGTGCACTAGCTAGATCAGAAAGAGCTCGAATGTACAGGTTATTTTGGGATCTTGGCTCTGGGTAAGATGAGATCATCTAGAAATATCCAGAAAACCAGCTGGAGGTAAACACCCGACTACAATAACATCATGTACACAATGCCAGACAGTTTTTGTTATGTGTGAAGCTTTGAATTGAATAATGCAACGTTTAACATAGAAACTCTTCTGCTAGCACTGAAAAACATTTATAAGACAGCACAGACATGTCAAATTATGTTTGAGATAAAGCAGACGGTCTGAAAGGAAGCGGATTTGCTGCTACTTTGGCTTGTCTGTCGTTAGTAGCACTGCTTTAATTAAGCGTCCCACCCTGGCCCACTTTCTTTTGGCGGTGGGCTGGCGATTAGACACAGTGTCATCCCACAATGGGAGCCATCCAGCGATGCAGCTCTCTGAAGTGTCAAGAATCAAGTAGGTTTGGATCTGGGTCACTTACAGTTCAGAACATGTTGGGTATTGAGGAAGAGATGCTCACCAGTAAGGCTGCTTTAAAAATCTAGGTACAGATCATTTAGATGATTTCATTTGATAAATGCTTATTAAATGTGCTATTGATGCTTGCTACAGACAAACCGCTAATTAGAAACTGTGGTGGTCAACTCATCCTGCAGAACGTGTGCTACTACACTTGGGAGAAGTGTACTATTACCATCCAAGGCTCATTGTAAAAATTACGTTGCTTCTCGCATTGTTTGTGACACTTTTATCCAAAACTGATTAGATTTTATTACGTTGGTTGTTGTATGTGTCGCTAAAAGTTAATGCTCTATCCCGCTTGAAAATAACGTACCACCTTCACTACACTCTATCTTAAACCTAGTCTCAGTCTCAGACGTCCCGCCCATGGACCGGTGGCTGAATGTCTGGTGCGTATGGCACACAAAATTGGAAAGACTTCAGGAGTTTCGAAGTCGTCATCGGATTGGTTGACTTATACAGGGTTTCTGGGAGACGTGTGTCGTGTTCTTTAACAGTCCTCCTGGAAACAAAGATGCCATGATGCCAAACCCCCTCATGGAAGAAGAAAGAACAGTTGTAGACTTATATTAAAGACTTGGGACCTAGCAACCACCCAGGGCACCCTAGAAACCACATAGCAATCAATGTATTACAATTATTATTATTATTTTTAGAATTGTCAAAGTTAAAGGGATATTTCACCCAAAAATGAAAATTCTAAACAGTTGACGGTAGCCATTGACTTCAAAAGCATTTTTCCATACTGTGAAAGTCAATGGCTACCGTCAACTGATTGGTTACCAACATTCTTCAAAATATCTTATTTTGATTTTAACAAAGAATCTCATACAGGTTTTGAACAACTTGAGGTTGGGTAAATTCATTTTTGTGTGAATTATCCTTTTAATGTGATAAGATATTAATAAAAACATGTTTTACACCATTGTTTTATTAGCACATTTACACAGGTTTATGTTATTATAGCTTCATTCTGCTTTCAAATATCATGACATTAATCATGGCAGATAACAGAGAGACAGATGTAATGATTGTCTTTAGTATAATAACAATCTAAAAGCATTTGTATGTGTCTTTACCGTGTTGGATGGTGCTTATGCATTCAGATCCAAATGTAATATAGTCTGTCTTAAAGTGGTCAGCCCACTACATGTCATCTTATCTGTTTTATTGTATGCAGGCCAGATTGAGAGTTTATGCCTTTGTGTGCCTAATCTTTGATGATGTCCTTCATAAACATACACAGGGGATTTTTTTCATACAAGTGCATGAATTTATGTTGATGGTTATGGCCTGAAATCTCTCCTTTTATCTGATGTCATGCATTCACTGCAGGGAGAGCGTTGCATTTGGACGTGATATCAGCTGCTTGTCCAGTATCGTCTCTTTGTCAACCTAGAATTTCTCAGTGTTTGCTTCACATGTCCTTTCAAAGGTCTCCAGATCGTTCTGGCTTTTGAAGATGATATTTGGCAGGATAATGGTAGTGGGTGATATCTGGTGAAATTTACATATCAATGGAATGGTGATAGACAGACATTTCAAGAGTGCATGGTGAGCGGATCATCACATTTGACATGAGCTGGTCGGGCTGGTCTCAGAACAGCTGTAAACTGTCCAGTTGAAATCGTTTATTTTTTCCCTTTTTTTTTTGGTTTGTTTTGTTTGAATTTGTATGGATTCTATTGAGTGGTTTAATTGTTATACTTAAAAGGGATGTCTAATCAATTGAATTCACAACAAAATTTAACAATAATTATGCTCTATAACATTTATTTAGTTATACGTTTCTTTGTTTGTTTATTTATTTATTTTTTAGAAATTTGTGTTGTCTGTTTTAATTTTTCTGTATTCCGTTTTATGATTTTATACATATATAAATAAAATCTTAAAAACGGAATTCAGAAAAATGTAAATGTTATATATATAAAAAATTATAATAATATATATATATATATATATATATATATATATATATGTATGTGTATATATATATGTGTATGTGTATATATATGTATGTATGTGTATATATATGTATATATATATATATATATATATATATATATATATATATATATATGTCGCTGACGGACACCGGCATAAAAAAGTATACATTTTATATTTTAAAAAGTTGTATACATATTAGTTTTATATATATTATATAGCAAAAAACTTTTTAAAATATAAATGTTTGTTCATTTGCAACAGTTATGCTAACAACAATAAAAATAAATTTATGACAATAAAACAGCGACATATGCTGACACACACCGTGCTGTGTTGTCACGGGGACATCCCAGCTGCAGACAAATGTGGAAATTACGTCTCTCCCTTTTCCAAGTGCATTCCAAAGTCCCCACTCCAAGGGGATAGGGATGATCACTTCCATTTGGAATTTGCCCCGTGAACCGTACGGTTCGATACGCATACCGTTCTCATTGTCTCAATGTAGATTATTAAATGGAAATTCCTGAAGCTCTAATATATCATCTTCTATGCCTCTCTTTCAGCTGACATCATATCCACAGTCGAGTTCAACTCGACAGGAGAACTCCTGGCCACTGGGGACAAAGGTGGACGAGTGGTGGTCTTCCAGAGGGAACAGGAGGTAATTTGGGATAGACATTGTATTCTCCATAATTTAAAGACTATTACTACTACGAGGCTTCCCCTGATAATGCAGAATAAAATATGGATGAATCTACATTTTCTTGATATTTACACATATAAGAGGTTACTGTTACAACAAAACATACTGTAAATGTATTTCAAAACTCAAAAACTAACTCCTAAGTTTAAAATATGATTTATTCTGACACACACACATATTTGACTATATTGTGATTTATTTATATACAGAAAGCAAAGATCATTCTCTTTATAATCGCTGGATCAATTCAAGATCAGTGCAAGTCTGTCAGTGATTTGATTTTTTGCATTTTCGCCACAAAATTTCACCATTATAATCAATAACAGTTTACGCTGCTCATTGTGTCTGTTGTTTACATCATATTTTCAGTGTGTTAGTTATTATGAAAGTATTACATTTTTGCAATGTGTGCTCAGCCGACATGACTGTTTGGCTGTAGTTCATCGCTGCTAGATCTAAATATAATGCTACTGTACTGTCATCTTTTTTTCATTATTAGTTATTCTTGGTGGCTGTTATAGTAAAAACACAGTAAAAGTTTTCAAGAGAGTTCACATGTAATGCTCATTTCATATGCAAAGATATTAACCAATCATAGCAGTGGGCGTTTACATTGAGGTCTGAGTAGACACGCCCCTTTCATTGGAGCGTTCAAATCAGAGGCAAAATTCAGGGTAGAAAATGACCATTTATATCTAATTTATGAATAAAACATACTAAGATTATAATTGCACCTCAGGAAACATCAAATGATTTAAACTGTTACTTTAAAAATACAGACAAAAGGCATATAGGGTAAATTCACACCCAATATATCATCGCCAGGAGTTGTAAATATGTTAGTACACACTCATCCTAAATGGACAGTTTATCCTCTATTGACTAAATTTGTGTTTTTGTGAGTTGGTCATGAACTGTTTCAGATCTGATAACCCCTCAATGTTTTGTCTAGCAGCACAAAAGTGTGAAAACCCCGCCGTCCGCCCCTCCTCGTCTCACGCTTGCATCATCTTTAAAGAGATTTCATGGTGTCTGTTAATCCTCGCGCCATGATTCATGCCCCACTCTGTTTCAGACCCCCTTTAACCCCCTCCCTCCCGCCGAGGGGAAATCTGTTTCCATTAATACCCTCGTCTTCTCTCGGTCTGTCTGAGTCCTGCTTATTGATTTAGACGCTTCCCAAGGTGAGAGGTGACCCTGAAGGTTTCCATGCTCTGATCGGTATTGAGATATTCCTCTAACCCGGACCACCTTTGTGCATTGAGATCCTGACCTGCCTTGCTTATATTTCACGGCTTTCAGCAACAAAGAAAAAATCAACACACATTCCATATGTGCCTGTAACACAGAGGGATTAATATAAGCCAGTGTTTATTCTGAAATTTCCAATTATCATTTGTGTGCTGCCTCTAGTTATATGAATAAATTGTAAATGCGATCCTCTGCTAATGTCGGATGCATGATACACATGAAATAGGCAGTGAAATAAGCTATACAAATAGGCAGTGAAACAAAGCAATGCATCAAATATATATTAAGGTCTATTATTTTAATCTTGGTTTAAGCCATAACCACTTCCATCATTGCAGAGTAAGAACCAGCCTCACCGTCGGGGGGAGTACAATGTTTACAGCACCTTTCAGAGCCACGAGCCCGAGTTTGACTACTTGAAAAGCCTGGAGATTGAGGAGAAGATCAACAAAATCCGCTGGCTGCCGCAACAGAATGCCGCTTATTTCCTGCTGTCCACCAATGGTGAGCAAACCCAGTGTGTTCTCGTCATATCTGATCTAATGCTGCTTACTTTGAAAAATATGTTTTGGGATTTACTGTGTTGATGTGTTTATCTGTGGTGTTGCATACTAATTTCCTTAAGTATCTGACACATGAATAAATGTAAACTTCCTCACTATTCAGAATTTTTTTTACATATTGTCAGGGCCATTCTTTAAAGAGACAAAAATATGTATGCAGTTTAAGCATTGTGGTTTCTTGAGCAGCAAATCAGCATGTTCGAATGATTTCTGAAAGATCATGTAAAGACTGGAGTAAATGGCTGCTAAAAGGAATAAATAAGTAATAAATGACATGCAAAATATATTAAAATATATATACTGATAAACAAAAAAAGATAGCCTGAATGGCACTTTAAGTCGCTTTGGATAAAAGCATCTGCTAAATGCAAATGTAAAATAGAAAATAGTTTTTTTTTAAAATTGAAATAATAATTCACAATATTGTTGTTTATTATATAGTTACTATAATTATATAATTACTGTTACTGTTTAATGTATTTTGCTCCAATAAATGCAGCCTTGCTTGAGCAAAGGACAGTGTTTTTGAAAACAAAAAATGTACCGATCCCAGACTTTTGCCTGGTGTGGTCAACGAGTTTCACCATAAACAAAAACACAGCTAAGTCAAGTTACCTTTATTTATATAGTGCTTAATACAATCCTGATTGTTTCAAAGCAGCTTCACAGTGATGAACAATAAAATAGTGATTCTGCCATGCATACAGAATTCATTTCTGCTGTAAAACAGCTCTGAAAAGACAGTGAACAGTCATTATTCTAAGCTAAGAAAGCTGTGTTTTTCTGGTTAATAGCACGGCATTGCCGGCAAACCAGCAATAATAAGCATAAACCAGCTTGGTTTACTTCATAATTTAAAGTGCAATAACACACATCCAGCAGGTTTTTAATATTTCTCAAGTAGTGAGTGTCTATTTATTTATTTGTTTTTAATATCTGTTTTAATAATGACTAGTTGGCAGATATCCGAGAACTGAAATGATACAGTTTATATTTATGTTGTTTACAGTGTGTATTTGAGCAGTTAGGCTGCTAGAGATTTCTGCTGTGTTTCTTGACAGAGTAACTGCAGCCAATTAAAAGTAGCACATTCTTCAGACCTAAACTCACTTTCATCAGTTTTGCAGATATAGATGGCTCTCATTAAGCTATAGTCATGTTTTAGGACACTTCAGAGTTGTTCAGCATACAGGCAACAGCACGGTCCAATCAGGTTAATTGGGAGATATTGATCTCATTTGATTTAACTCCTGTCTGTTTTGTTGTGCCAGCTATGTTCACTTTCTTTACTGGCCCCTTTCCAGTGGATCTGCTGGTATATTCTCTGCTCCTGACATCACAAATACTGCTTCCACGTTACACATTGTCTCGCATATCTCTTTTACCAGATAAAACTGTGAAGCTATGGAAAATCAGCGAGCGAGACAAACGACCAGAGGGCTACAATCTGAAGGATGAAGAAGGCAGGATAAGGGACCCAACCACCATCACATCTCTGAGGGTAAGCAGAGTCCATTTAAAGAAAGACCTTTTTGCGATGCCCCTTGTGTGCTTGGACACCTTTGTCCAACCCTTTTCCTGGAAGACAATTTCCTGCAGAGTTTAGCTCTAACACATCTGCTTAGAGGTTTTGTCTCCAAATATGCCTACATCCATACTATATAATATGCGAAAAAAAACATGTCAAAAGAACAGTATGAATGGAAAATAGGTGGAAAGTACCCTGATGACCTACTACTTCCACAAAGATTCGGAAGTGTGCATCTGGTGAACACTTTACTACCCCATGAAGCCACAGGAGAGGAGTTGTGTTGTTGATGTTGATGTTGATAAACTTTATTTGTCCCCGAAGAGAAACTTGTCTCGGGCAAAGTGCTACAGTGTTGTTCTAGACAAATTACATACAAGAATAGACAAAACATAAAAAAAAATAAAAAAAAAATAAGAACATACATTAAAATACAACAATGTGTAATATACATACAAAACACAGCAAAGTGCTAATGTGCTATAGGTGCGTTGTTCTTGTTAGAATTCAACATTTGTATTGATGCAGGAACAAATGATAGCTTCAGTCTATTAGTTTTACACATAGGCATTCTCAGTCTCTTTCCTGATGGCAGCGGCTGGTATTCGCTAAAAAGAGGGTGATCGGGATCAGTGCTAATACTTATTGCCCTTCTCAACACTGCTTGTTCATATAAAGTCTGTATAGGCTCATATTGTTTTATTCCAATGATTTTCATGGCTGTTTTGTGGATATTAGCCAATTTGTTTTTCTGTTGAACAGACAAGTTTCCAAACCAGACTGTGATTCCATAGCGAATGAGACTTTCAAGCATGGCTCGATAAAAAACAAGCAAGATATTGCTACCCACCCCATACAATCTCAGCCTTCTTAAAAAATAGAGCCTCTGTTGTAATCGTGTACACAGACTATCAATGTGTGTCTTCCAACAAAGAATACTGTCCATATAAAACCCCAGGTATCTGTAAGATGTCACTTGCTCTATCATTGTGTCTTTAATGATCACAGGCTTATGTTCAGATACACTTCTTGGGTCAAGGACCATTTCCTGTGTCTTTTTTACATTTAAAACAAGACAGTTCTTGTCACACCACTGAATGAAAATATCTATTTCACTGTGGTAAGATGATAAGTCCATGTCTCTATGTAAGAGACTTAAAATGACAGTGTCATCAGCATATTTCATGATATAATTATTAATATATGTGCTCCTGCAATCATTTGTGTACAAAGAAAAAAGCACAGGCGATGAAACACAACCTGTGGCACTTGTATTACTATATCTGACCTCAGAAAGTGTCCATTGGACCTGCTGAGTTCTATTACTTAAAAAAGAATGAAACCATTTGATTAAAAGAGTACTAACACCCATGCTGTGCAACTTCTCTAAAAGCAAATGTGTCTGCACTGTATTAAATGCAGAACTAAAATCAACAAATAAAATACGAGCATAGGATTTAGTATTCTCAAGATGCTTAGACACAAGATGAACAATGCTAAGAGCAGCATCCTCAGTACCCCTATTCTGCTTATAGGCAAACTGACAGGTGTCTAGCAGTGGCTGTACTTCTTTTTCCAACAATGAAATTACAAATTTCTCAAAACACTTCATGACATTTGAAGTCAGAGCCACAGGACGAAGATCATTATTTTCTCTAGCACCAGGTTTTTTAGGGATTGGTGTTATGTAAGACTTTTTCCACAGAGCCGGCACAGTGTGGGTATCAAGAGATCGCTGAAATAGGGGACACCATGCTATAGCAAGCTCTTCAGCACAGTTTTTTAGCAAAAAAGCTGATAACCCATCTGGCCCAGTAGCCTTGTTGGTGTGCAAGCACCTGAAAAGGTGCTGCACATCATGTGGGTCTACTTCCACCCAAGGAATGGCAGTGATGCTGGTAGGTCACGGGACAGTGACAGCATGGTGGATGTACTCTACCCATATTTGTACTATGTAGAACATGCTTTTTGTACAGTCACAAAGTATGTTTTAAATCAAATGTAGTTTGTACAAGACCAGACAGAGGTGTCTAATCCTGCTCCTGGAGGGCCAACATCCTGCAGAGTTTAGCTCAAACCTGCCTGAAGGTTTGTTGCTGAGGTCCTGAAGACCTTGATTATTGGTTCAGGTGTGTTTAATTGGGTTTGGAGCTAAACGCTGCAGGTGCAGAATTGGACACCCCTGTATTAGACAGTATGTGATATTGGATGCAGCTAGTGATCCTCAACACCTTGATTAGCTGGTTCATGTGTGCTTAATTAAGGTTGGAGCTAAACTCTGCTGGAAGGTATGGAAACCCCTGAACAATTTTCTTAAACGAGGAATGTCCAAAAGGTATTGAGTGATGTGGTTCCTCCCATTCTCGTCTCCTTCTCCCCATGATGTCTCCCCAAACATAAGGAAGGGGAGTCTTAATCTGTTGGCTCCAGTATGTGAAGGAAAAAATAAGGTCAAGCACTGTTGTAATTTGGCAGCCATAGCTTCCCCAGTGGAAGTGGGCACTCCTGGCGCAACAGAGGTGGATTATGTGTTGGAAGATGGAGTTTCATATCTCCAAATACAGCTGACAAGGTAGGGGGTTTGGGTAGTGCTTTGGAGGCTTGATCTCATCAAATGTTTGATAGCTGTTGTTGAAGGTGTGAGAGTGGAGGAAGCCTGTGCATCTGTCAATATGGACCCACAGGAATATACCCTCCTACATACATGAATTCACGCTGAGGAAGTGAAACGTGTCCAGAGGTGACCTGCTGCTACAGCTGGGGGCAGCTGATAAATGTCAAATGTTAATGTTGTGTTGATACTGTGGTCTTCTCTCCTGGGAATCATTAGATTGATGCCAGGCAGGATCTTTTTTGTCATTCTTCTTCTTCCAGAGCATACAGGGCAATTTTTGGCAGCTGCCCAAGAGACATTTAGTAATTGTTTTAATCATTTCCCTCATTTTCTATGATTTTATAATATTTGGGAGAAGATCACAAATTGCACAAAGTGTAATTGAACTCTGTTAATTACACATTGCCTTGACTTGTCGGATCCATGACCTGGTGTTTAGTACATGTGCTCCTAAATAATGATCTGTGACTCTCAATTCAATAATGCAAGTTTGAATAATTTGAGTCATTATTCACCAATTACAATTGCAAACATGAGTTAATTACAGTTTATTAACTGCAGATCAAAAGACACATATGCAGTAGTTTTCCTTTAAATGCCTAGCTGCACTAAATACTTTTTCCTGTTTGAGAATTCAGTAATTATGATATTGATTTATCCAGCAGTCATCCATTCAGAAAGATGTCAATATTCAACCCAGTTGTACTCTAATCCAGTCACCGCAGAATGATGACTTATTTTCTTCACTGGGCTTGGATTGACCGTCACATAATGGGTGGGTGACTTGGGAGGTCGATGTAAAATCACATTATGGGAGCGGGAGATGCAATTCTTAGATTACACTGAAACACAATAAACTACCCAAAGCATAAAGAAACTGTAAATGCCCTGTGGGTCCTATTATTGCCAAAAGAACAGATGTCCAGAATGAAGCTTGAAAGCTAGAGGATAAGACTCTTGAAGCAACGTGAATTCAAAGCTGTTTGTAAGTTGATTTCACAAACAGTGGAAACGCTGACAACTGGACCAACATTTCAGCTGGTTTAACCAATAGCATGAGTTTCAGGGCAAGACTACCTGTATTTTGTGTCTTTTAGCATAGATTTGACTTTTGACCAAACCAAAGGAAAAATAAGATGTTTTGGTTAGTAAATTTGAATAAAAGATTACAAATATTTGTATTTCTTTCATTGGAATGACATACATTTCTGAATCAATCATAACAGACTAAAAAATATTTCATTTTTTATCCATTAATTTTTTGTATTTACTGTAAAAGTAAATAGGGTCAAATCTGATTTCATGTCGACTTCAAGTGGAAATGTATATCTAAATATAATGGGTTACCAAATCTGGGACAGATCCAGGTGTCTTGATCTGCATCCTATTAATTTAGCCTTGATTTATGTCTCTCCTTCTATTGAGAATACAGTAGACTGGTGGCTCTGGATAAGGGGATATATTTAGGAGATTGTTCTTGAGGCGACTGTAATGTGTTCAGGGCAGCAGTTCCATCACCTCCTTCTTAACTAACACTGCAGCCCACTGGAGACTAGAGCTGGAAGAGATGAAATCCTCTCCCAAATGTGTGTGTATGTGTGTGAATGCACAAAAGCAGGGCATTTATCACTTTGCACAGACTGAGCAGAGAGGAGAATGAGATAAAGGGGGAGGGAAGGGTGGATCCCTCGCAGGGAGTCCACGGGGTATATCTGCCCCTACTGCCAGACTGTTATCCAGCACGACGAGGGGCTACCGAGAGTTTACTGCCTTCATCTGCGTCTGCACTCCGAACACGAGGGGATTCATCCTGCAAAATTGTTTCTGCGGGGGGGGAGGGGGTTGTCGCTGTCGATAAAACACTGAATTTGAGATATCTTTAGGAAAGCATGTATACTTTGTGTTTGACTCAAAAGGCAAAAGAACATGTCAGCTAAGAGGATGTTTGGTTTAGCTTTTGTTAGGCTATGAAAAGCAGTCTTGTGGAAAAAAGATAATTTCCAGGGACCAACTGGATGGACCAGTGCCAGTGTGAGAGGGTTTCATGGGAACCGTTAGTTGATCTAATACATGTTTTTACGCTTCGTAAAACAAAATCATTTGCATTTTTATTTTCATATTGAACCCCATACAGTCAATTCTAGTCCTCGACTTGTTCCTTTTTGTATCGCTGCACTTATTTTCATTCCCTCATCTCAGAATGTCAGTCTGCACGGTAGTGCTGGGGATTTTCAGTGACTCTTTCTGCAGGTTACATTGTTACACCAGTAGATGGCAACATGTGACTGTCTTTATAAGTGGGTCATTTAATCATTAACTCAACTGATTTGTTCAAAGAATCTGCTTTATTCTGGAATAAAACACGTGATTGAATGTATGACTGCATGCATACTTCCCTACTGTTAAAAACACAGTAAAAAGTTCTGTCTGAATTTACAGTATTCATAAAACAGTTGAAAAAAGTCCCCGGATGACATACTGCTTCCAGTGAGATTCTGAGGTGCATATCCAATGGACACTTTAATATCTCATTCTATTGTCTTCACTATCTCAGTTGATTGTATTTCTATCTCATGAGGCCATAGGAAAAGAGTTGTCAGTGGCTGTGAAAAGACTAAACTTAAGTTGTAGGTCACATGACAATGACAACATGATGGTCATACTACACACATTTATAGAGAATAGGATGCAGAATAGGACTTTGGACGCAGCCATTGTGTTTATGAGTGAGATGAGTCTACCAAAATTACTGCATTTGTTCATTTTTGGTAGATTAAAAAAGCTTTGGTTAAGTTGGAAGTTGTACAATTTGCATTCAAATTTGAATTTCATTAAAGGTGCCATAGAATCGAAAGCTGTATTTACCTTGGCATAGTTGAAAAATAACAGTTCTGTTCATTGAAATGACATACCGTGAGCCTCAAACATCGTTTCCTCCTTATGTAAATCTCGTGAATGCAAAAAATAGCCAAATCAGAACATAACACCGACTGTGACAGTCGGCATCACAAATAGTTACGCCCCCAACATTTGCATATATATTTATATACCGCCCATGTTCCATTCCAGCCAGACCTACACAGCCGAATCATCAGAAGTTCTGCAGGTATTGTGAAGAGCGCCACTGACAAGCATCTAATCTTGTAAAATGTGTGGTAAGTACTGCCGCTCCATAGTATAAACAGAGTACCTGCGATCGTGAATCTCAAAAGTGAAACTAAAAAGCGATCGTGCATTTGAAAGCAGCTTCATTGCCCAGTATATTAATAGTGGCTCCCTGATGCCCGCATTTTATTTACAGTATAATTACCCAATGATATAACTGCGCAAGAAAGTATTGAAATATATATTTCCCCTGTGTTTCCTTCCTGCTGTGTGAACTACTGAAATGAGCCGCAATGTCAAACAGCCAATCAGAGCAGAGCTCAATATTATTATTCATGACCCTTCCAAATAAGGTAATAACAGACTATTTAATTCTAGGGAGAAATCCTAGGGTTGTAAATGGACATGTAATACCATTTCTGGAGATGTTTTGCCCTTACCTAAGTCACATACCTTCTATGTAGATATCAGAGAACAATTTAAAATATTGTATCAATGCATTCTATGGCACCTTTAATTAAGTTTAAAGACATTAAATACATTTAATACAAAGTTCTGTCATGAAACTCTGGCATATGTCAATAGGTTATAATTCCATGTGATGTAATCACATCATTTATTCACATTGTACAGCTGATTGGTTTATTTTACGTCCGCAGCCAACGAGCTTGCTGCTCAACATTCAGATACTGGGCCAGTGCCTTGCTGTAACAGGTGCAGTGTGCTTCAGGACCCTCCACCTTCCCCAGCTCCACCTGTATTGATCTACTACGGGGTGATTTCAAGTATGAGCTGTCATGACAGACCTGCAGTCAACAATCAATCAGTTTGACATTACTACGGTTTCATTCTAATATGTGATTTTTGAAGTTTTTAAGAAATAAGACCAGCAGTGGACTGTGCTAAATGCCAGAACTGAACTACTTGAGTCACCAAAAAACAGGCACACTCTCTTTCTCTTACACAGATTCACTCTTCAGTTTTCACTACCTGCTGAGACTTTGATTATATGAATAAAACCCACATACTCTCTCAGAATCCATGCTGATTTATGATTTCCATACAAGCATAAAATCTGCAATGCTAAATATATGAATTATGTAAAATAATTTAATAAAGTGTACCCACATATACAAACCCCCTCTTATCATTAGTGACTGAATATCCCAGCAGTCAGTCTTAATTAACGCTTGATTGAGAGATAATAGCTTCAATCAGTCTCGATTGGTCCTGTCAAGCGAATTCATGACGCTATGCTCCATGAGCTAATTGAATATTGAAAACACATGTACGGTAGTAGAGAACAGACCAGCAATCTGAACGATCAAATTAAAGTCTCAATTTCTGCCACAATGCAGCAAATCTGAATTCTCCTAAAATATGCTTTATTTTCATAATGGAAGCTATAATTGTTAGTTTTTTCTGTTAAGAGTATATGACCTGAACATTAAATGTGTGAGATTAGCTTCACCAGAACACTTATATTTTTGAGCAGATGCTTTTCTTTGTTAGGTTTTAGTGAAATAATTGAGAACTGCTATTGCATATGTTTTTAAAATTAATTATTAGAGGTGAAGGCAGTAGTAAATGTACTTCAAATGCACACATCAACAATAGGGGCATCCCTCACCCCACCCCCGTTCTCTAACGGAAATAAAAAGATGGAGATGGAGTTCCCATGTGTTAGGTGATAATGACCTGCCTTGGCAGCGTGGTGCCCCTCCTCCACCTCCCACTGCTCGGTGATGAGCGTTCCTCATCTCTGTAGTGAGTAGAGCATGTCTGCCGTGCCACTTCTGTCATTAGTGGAGGGCTGCGCTCATAAAAAACTCATGGGGAGTCAGACACTGACTGCGATGCAATACGCCTCCCGTGAAGCACATGTAGGAACGTTGGCCCTTAGATTAGTCATCATTAAAGAGATAGTTGTCCTATAGTGGCTCACTATTACCACGCTGCATTGTGGGAGCTAGATGAGATTGAGATTTGAGAATGAATGAGATTTTCCATTCCAATGCACTACTTTTTC
The DNA here is from genome assembly GCA_027422405.1 of Ptychobarbus kaznakovi. Taxonomy (NCBI): domain Eukaryota; kingdom Metazoa; phylum Chordata; class Actinopteri; order Cypriniformes; family Cyprinidae; genus Ptychobarbus; species Ptychobarbus kaznakovi. The sequence continues at coordinate 57,953 of JAPDDN010000518.1, forward strand.
ATTGTTTTTCTATGTAAATGTGCCAGATGGATGTGTATGACCGTTGCGTTTGCAGAATCTCGCGCACTAGGACCACGTTTTTATGACGCCGTGTAAAGTTAAAGGAATTTAAACTTTTACATGCAGTGCTGCTCATTAATGTTAGTTCCAAAACAATGGACCAATCATAAGACCCCAGAGGCAGGACAAGCATTGCGAGCTTTTGCTTTATATTATTTGATGGCAACATGCTGGAGGAAGTATTCTGCACTCCGTTTTTTTGGTGCTTTTTAGACGTTCTGCGTGAACGACCCCTTAGAATACAAAATATAGTAACAGATTTGACATAAAACACCTGTTTCTGCTGAACCTATAGAACCCATAAATACCGACTAATACGACTGTGTATATATCACAATATAGCAAGGCCTCTCGCATCTCGCACACATGTCTAGCACACATTAACTCTCACAATTTAATTATTAATTAACCTGTCCTGTATGTCTTTGGGTTGTGGGAGAAACCAGAATTCAGTTGGGACTTGAACCTGGGAGCTTCCTGTTTGTGAGACAACAGTGATGCACACTGAGCCACTGTGCTACAGGCAAAATTTTTAAGCAAATATTTAAATTTTTAGGAATCCCATATCTCATCACCTACTGCAAATATCGTTCCCTCGTTGTCTCTTTTTTTCTAACCATGTGTCTTCCTTCTCCTCTCAGGTTCCTGTGTTGAGGCCCATTGACTTGATGGTGGAGGCAACACCACGTCACATTTTCTCTAATGCTCACACCTATCACATTAACTCCATCTCGGTCAACAGCGACTATGAGACATACATGTCGACAGATGATCTGAGGATCAACCTATGGAACCTGGAGATCACAAACCAAAGCTTTAGTATCCCTTTACAGTCGGATGGTTGATGACAATCTGAGATAGTGGCATGTCTGAAAAATATTGGGTCTCTGTTTTTTTATTAATGTACAAAAAGAACTGGGTTCATACATACGGATAACCAGCCCATCACAGTGCCTATTATAAGAGTAAGATTGTTCAAGTGAAATACTTAAGGGAATGTGCCAAGTCAGCATATACTGTATGATATCTCCTACCGTTTGACTATAGTCCTGCTACTTGATGGAAGAAGTGTTTGTTGTAATCCTTTTTGCATCATATGTAACAGCATCCTTTAACTATTGTAAAATTGCAGTTATGCCCTACCTTCTATGGCTTATTGCTTTATTTTTCCAGTAGTCGCTTGTACCCAGACACAATAAATACTGACAGGCTTTTGTTACTAAACTAAGAACAAAAGGATTCAGCTAAACCAGCAATCAAACAAACCCAATAAACCACCTGCAGACTGTCTCCGCTGTCACTTAATTCTGACAGATAACACCTCTGTGATGTACATTACGCCCATTACCCTTTATCAAGTGTGTGCCACTAATCCTGACCCCTGCTTCGCTGTCCCAAAGGTAAATAGTGTCCAGCTTACTCAGGCACGCATCCCCATAGATCACTATTGATTACTGTTCTCAAGGACCCTGCAGGGCTGAAGAAAGAGTCTGTTATTACCCAAAGGTCACACTGTAAATACATAATCCTCGCAACACGTCATGATGGATAACCTGTCACTACCCAACAACAACAGATGGATGTGATGCTATATTTATGGCTCCTAGAGCTTTGTTTTATCAGACATTTTTGATATACACCAGTTCTGAAAGCGTAGATATCAGATTCTCCTGGGAGAAATGTAGCATGAGAGATTTTCTTTGCAGATTTACCTCTTTGTAAGCAGGTTTCATCCAATCATTTGGGGAATGAAGATCTGACATAATCCACTATATATATATACTGTAGGGCCAGACACATTAATCAAGCAGGACATGTATTGATTTAATGATTCATGGGGAATTTCATGTGCTTTGAGTGTATGAAATGTAGGATTGTGGATCCTTCACTCTGCCTGCTCAGATATTGTGGACATAAAGCCAGCCAACATGGAAGAATTGACTGAGGTGATCACAGCGGCCGAGTTTCACCCTAACCAGTGCAACACGTTTGTCTACAGTAGCAGCAAGGGCTCCATAAGATTGTGCGACATGAGAACCTCTGCACTTTGTGACAACCATTCTAAATGTGAGTTCACTTTAGTCTTTGGTTCTTTTGTTGGAACATTGATTGAGATGTGCTATTCATTTCACCAGCCAGCCATTAGATATTTTTTCTCAAGATCTTGGTTCAAACCAAAAAAATGTTAAAGCCATTTTGAAATTTCAGTTGGGTTCACAACCAAATCTTCTAGAACCAATATGAGGATCAGTCCAAGACCTAGACTCCTCAAGGCCCAAAACCAGATGTTGGTCCAAGAGCCTGGGGTGAATTTTAATGAACAGAGAGTTTGTACTTGAAACCAAACTGGTTTTGAAATTCAAATTAGTCCTCCCGAACTTTTAGAGTTTGTGTCAAGATCAAACTCCTGAAAGACACTGGACACCTCCGCTGTAACAGAATTACTTTCAAACTTTATACTATGGAGACATGGGTTCCATGCAAATTATCTGGAAATACATTTTAAATTTCTATGGCGCCTGTGGTTGAGCTAATTGTCACCCTTAAGATACTGGAAATGACTGCGGTCTTATCTGAGATCTTAAACTGACACCAAGATCCAGACCACGACACCAAGTAATGAGATCCGTACAAATGCCATGAGAGGTTTTAAGATCAAGACCTAACTCTGCTCCTGAAATACTACTTATATATTAATGTCTTCTTGTTTCTCCCCATCAGTATTTGAGGAACCAGAAGACCCCAGTAATCGCTCCTTCTTCTCAGAGATCATCTCCTCCATATCAGATGTGAAATTCAGCCACAGTGGACGCTACTTGATGACCCGTGACTACCTCACAGTGAAGGTGTGGGACATCAACATGGAGAGCAAGCCTTTAGAAACATACCAGGTACTGGCAATGCAGATTAGACAGTGACCCATGATTAGTCATTATTGGTTTATATTGACATTCAAGTAGTCAAATACTAGGCATTGATCATCTGTGCTTTCGGCTTCTACTTTTGACAGGTCCATGACTACCTTCGGAGTAAGCTGTGCTCACTGTACGAGAATGACTGCATCTTCGACAAGTTTGAATGTGTCTGGAATGGAACTGACAGGTCTGTATAAAACAGGGGTGTCTGGTCCTACTCCTGGATTTCCACCTTCCTGCGTTTAGGTCTATTCTGGAACTTTTGAGTAATCCAGAAACCCTTGACTAGCTTGGAGCCAAACTTTACACCAAGGTTGGGTAACTCTGGTCCTGGAGAGCCACTGTCCTGGAGAGTTTAGCTCCTTCTCTAATCAAACACACCTGAATGATCTAACCTAAGTCTTCGGGATTGCTTGAAAATTGCTTAAAAAAGACAAGGTGTGTTTAATTTGGACTGAAACTAACCTCTGCAGGACATTGGCCCTCCAGGACCTAAGTTGCTTATCCCTGCTCTATAGGAAGATGGACCTCTAGGATAAGGATTCGACTCCCCTGGTCAAAAGCAATCATTCACACCAGGTTTTTCAAATTGATCTTGGACTGTGTGGTGCTGATATCAAGTAATAAGAACTAATTATCTTATTCCTCTCCCATTAGTGTCCTAATGACAGGCTCCTACAACAATTTCTTCCGTATGTTCGATCGAAACACTAAGCGCGACGTGACTCTGGAGGCCTCGCGGGAAAACAGCAAACCCAGAGCCATCCTCAAGCCACGCAAAGTTTGTGTTGGTGGTAAGTGTCGTAAAGATGAAATCAGTGTGGACAGCCTGGACTTCAGTAAGAAGATCCTACACACTGCATGGCACCCCAGTGAGAACATCATCGCAGTGGCTGCCACCAACAACCTCTATATATTTCAGGACAAGGTCAACTAGCATGTAGCTCTGATGTCTCCAGTTATCACAGCAACAAGAGGCATTATTTCTCTAGATGAACTGGGGCTGGAAAGGTTGGACTCACTAGCAGTGAACTTTTGAGGAACATCTGATGAGATTTGCCTTCTACAGCAGATTTGATACTGCACTGGATCTAACAAAACAAAACTTGCACTGCAACCACAGACAATGACACTGGCTGCTGGACTGCTTTTATTTTTAATTACTTCAAATCTCCCTCGCTATAGGTTTATTGGTAATGCACAGCAATACAAAGAGACTCCTTTGACCTTTAATGTCATTAAAGGCCCTTTCACACAACTCACGTCAGGGTTTTAGCACATCTCTCCATCACCATTTGACCTCCACGAGAAGCGTCATGGAAGGACGTTGCTAGGATGGAAAATGTACTGAGTGAAAATAAAGCAAAGAAAAATTAATGAATTTGAACTTAGAGCAGAAAGAGTCCTGCTGATTGCTTTGAGATAAATAAACAAATAGAATGTGTTTCTCTTCAAGTTGAGCAGAGGCACAGCCTCTACCTTCTTGCTTTGATTTTTGTGCTGGCGTTTCTCACGAAAAGCCAAATCAAATTTGACATTGAATGCTATAATATTTGCTATATTTTAACATCACGCTGTTGTGTGCATGCATTGAAGAGTCATGTGAAAGGGTCTTAAGATAACGAGAGGCAATGTTTCAACTGTTTTCAGTATTCAGCCTATATCTGAATCTTGTTTCTTGGCAGGACAGAGGAAGCAGATGGCTTTGATAACTGCGTATGTTGTTGTGGCTGCTGTGGCAGTGAGGTGTCCAACTTTTCAGCTTCTGAATTTTAATTTCCCGTTTTACTTCATGAAGGTGCATGCATCATTTCAAAACCCAGCTTATGGGTTGATTGATGGTGTGAAATTGAAGTAAACAATGTAGCAAATGTACCAATGTTCTGCTTTTTTGTTGTAATTTTATAAAGAAAAGGGGAAAAAAACAAATAAAAAAAACAAGAGGAACACATTTTGTATTCTTTGATTTCATGGCCTGTGAAAATAAGATCACAACACAATTGCAAAAAAAAAAAAAAGGTTGCATTTATTTCCAGTCAACACATACAGAAATATAGCAACAAGTCCAAATCAAACCACTTTAAGAAACATTGTGCAAGGTACACAACTCATTTCACACAGTCTGCATCGGCCGGTTGTCAGCCTGCTACAATTGATATTCCACAAGACTCTCACAAGAGGCTGCAGTACCAATGCATTCCCTGCCTGACGAATGAAGTTCATAGATTGACATTAACAAATTTGCCTTGTGCTAGCCTACAACTAGTGGACATACCGACGTTAAGATAACACCGACGTTTCAAAAATACATGTCTGTAACACTGTGCTATGATGAGTGCAGGGCTGGTTCATGCTCGGTCCACTAGGGCTTCACTTGGTGGAGCGGCGGCTGGGTTCTGAGGCGGTTGGGGGAGGTGGGGGTCCCCGGCGGTCCAAGTCCTCAATGTAGAACAGGATTAGTTTGCGGCGTTCTTCTGGGACACAGTCTAGGACCAGGTAACGTTTATCATTTTGAAGAATGTTCTCAACATCATTTAGGTGCTGGTCTGACTCCTGGATCAACTTCTGTGATCTACAGAAAATACGAGATGGGGGTTCAACAGCTTTAACAAATATAAGTTAAAACCTAAATGATAATCATGTTCCCAATAGGGCTAATTACATTTTATAGATGGTCATCATTTGCTCACCAAGACATGATCATTTTTGAAAATGAAAGAAATACCTATACGTGACGAATTTGGTTTCTTTCAGGAGAGATCTGAAGTCAGCTTTGGCTGTGATATATTTGTCCTTTATGTAATCCTCAAATTCACGTTGTTTCTTCTAGAAGAGATAAGGAAAAGAAAGAAGTCATTGATGTTGAAAACGGCAATGTGTCAACTAAACAATTCCACTCACTCTATCACTGCTGGAGAACTTGATGCAGCGTGGCTCATCTTTAATGATCTTCTTCACTTCCTTCCATGTGGTGGTCAGCGTGATCTATGATTAAATAGTTACACACGCAGCGTGAACGCGGCGACAATCCAAAGATACATATTATCAAATTATCAAAAAATAATGTTCAGGTTTGATATTTAATAACTTCAACTTTATACAGCAAAAGTCCGTAACAGTTTTTCTTTCTATGAACAGATCATGTGATTATGAAATTTTGTTGTGAACATTGTTTGTCTCATGGAGAAATCTCAGCATGCCCGGTCCACTTCTTCCTGCCGGAAATGTTCCTTCTTCCTCTTGGTAAGAGCCTCCACATGTTCTTCAAACAACTTCTCCTTCTCATGTCGCTCCAGCAGAGCAGTAGACTCCCACCGGTGATCTTTACGCAGATTACGCCTCGTTTCTGACCAGGAAACATCCGTTGACCTTACCTATATGTAAATAACGAAATATGATACGAAATACGAAATCAAACACAACAAAAAATACCGCAATTGTCACTGACCATATCTGACATGAGTGCTTTAAAGTGCTGGACAGCTTCTTCTCGTTTATGCTGCTCTCTCTCTCGGTCAATCTCTTTGGTTTGTTCAGATCGAGCTCTCTGCACCTCCCGCTCTCTCTCCCTCAGACTGGCCTCGACACGAGCCTGCCGTTCCAGCTCTTTCTCCTCCTCTGCGTCCACGTTCTGCACAACACAAAGACACGTATATTCACTACGCTTTTCTACTCTCAGTCCAAGTCGTCTTGGTGTTTCGTTCTGATGAATCAAGAAGACCAGGGACACTGTTCGAACCTTCGCCTGCTTCTCCACATACTGTTTGTACAGTTCTTCTCTCGCAGCGGAGCTCTCCACGGCTTTGTAGCGCTGGTCCGTCTCCAGCTTGTCCTTCACTTTGCTCCAGCGCTGAGAGACGTCCACACGGTGGTCTGACAGTAAATCGAAGAAGTCCTGCTTCACCTGCAGCCAGAAACACAACAGGGCTTGACAGAACATCACATTCAACCTTAATTCTATCAACATCCTGACGATTCAAGTTGACCTTTCAGGATGGTTGTGAGAAGACGGTGACAGACCTTTCCAACTTTGTTTTTGGAGTCTTCCTTGTCCTTCTTTCTCGAGGCGGTCATGAACTCGGTGAACATGGCCTCTCTGTCCTTCATCTTCTCAATGGCCTTGAAGCGAGGATCTTTAGAGTGTTTAGCTGCAAACTCACTGAACGTGGTTCTAATAGGTGAAAGGAAAATTGGCATAAGTGGCAAGATTTCAGGAGGCCACACTATACCTGTATGTAACAAACACCACACCTATTGTGAAGTTTGGCATCTTCCATCATCCTCCTGAAGTCATCTTTAGCCTGCATGAGTTTGTTCTTCTTCTCCTTCCTCTCCTCTTCAGCACGAGTCTTCACGTACTGATCGAACACCTGCACAGTGAATGGAGATCAAAATCACAAAGCTGCCCACTTCTGCTCATTCAGCAAACCACTCAATGCCGAGCGCTCCTCTTACCTGTTTCCTTTCTTTAGGGTTGAGCAGCAAATATCGAGGGTCAAACACAATCTTGTGCAGCTCTTTGTCCCAAGTGGAAAAAGCAGAAACCTGCAGGCATGAAGTGGACAAAAAGATGGCTTACCAATATACCAGAAATACGGTAAAACCACACTTCAAGTTAATTAACAAACATCATATGGGAGTGACTTAAAGAGCTTAACTTTAATAAACCCACAACATTCCTTTAAAACCATATCAAATTACAATGATACACAACTGAAATCTTTATCAGTCAACACCTACAATTATTACTACTGCAAAATACTGATGGACATAAAAAATATGTTTAGTTTCCACATATATTTGTATAAATACTTAACCATTATACAATGCAATAGAACCGTCTTCTGTGGTAAATAATAGTAATTATTTGTAATTTCATGCAACAATTTAGGACCAAAGATGACAGATAGAGATTCTAGTATGACCAGCAACGAGAGGGCACGAACACTACTGTCAAGTAGGACTGGGCGGTATGACTACTTTCTTTCATATAGTTGCACATTGTTTACAATTGTTCTGTATAACAATCGCTCTCGTCGTTTCTTTCATATAGAGGACAAACAGATATAATAAAAAAAAGTTTAAATTCTATATCATACCAACAAAGTTATCTTAAGTGGTATGACATTATTCAACTGGTCACCACACTCGTCTCAATTATAGGAGGGCCGGTGATGCAGAAAATGATTTCAGCTCCAACTTGCCTCAACACACCGTTGGTCTTGTTGCCAGTATACCAGCAAGACGTTGAAGCTCTTCAGTGTGTTTGAAAAAAGTTTCTTTATATCTACCAACAAAGCAGGACACCGGCCCTCCAGGGCCGGTGTCCTGCAACAAATTTGGTGACCAGGTGTTTGATTAGGGTTGGAGCCCGCAGGACACCGGCCTCTACATTATCACTTAAATGTTCACCTTATTTTATTTGTAGAAGATTTGAGTTTAATAAAGGTTTATTATAAATAAAACATTCCTCTATAACTCAAAACAAAATTTTATGTTCAATTATTTACCTATGAGGTAAGTATCTGTGCAAGCTAAACTGTTAACAAACACCTACCAACATGTAGGTTTTGTTATTATAGCTGTAACTGTTGGTTGTTTAGGACGCAAGCAGTTTAACACATTAATATAATATTCAACTGACGTTCGCTCTCAGATGTCATTTATATGAGCTATTTCACAGCTTCTATTATACCTCAGTCAATAATATTGAGAATGCGCTGTTCTGAATCTTTTTTTAAATTATGCAACGTTATGCATCGATTCCAGACTTTTCATTATGAATAATCATCTTTTTAGATGCATCATGCCTTTCATATTTAGTTTTGATTACAAAATGTTTTTTATGTTTTATTTTAGCCAGTAGCACATCTCTTGAAAAGAAAATGTGTACAATAACTCATCTTGTATGTGTGTGCCCCATAAACCAATCACATCATAGCCTTCATGTCATTGAATTGTTTGCAGATATTCCATTGAAATTAATGAGATGTGTCATACACTGAATTCTAACTGTTGTAAAATTGATTTGTGACTTCTCTCATAAAACTGCATTTTTCCCAGTAAAAACTCAATCCAAAAATAATATTTATTTGCTAACTTGGCTGCTAGTTAAGTGATATTTCCTCCCAAAAGCACTTTATTAAACATACTGAAGCCTCTCCTACATTGACAAAGTAATAACTACACTAAAGCGGCAGACTTTCTGGCACACCCAATGTGTAAATTGTCCATTTCTCATATTTCAAATAGGCAAAATTTTTTCTCAATTAATTTCCAGCATAAGTTATCTGTGAATTTATGATAAACAACTAATTATAGTGATGTACACAATTACCACGATATAAACACTGTGATATAAGACTGATCATACCGCCCATCCCTATAGTCAAGCACAAATCATCTAACACTACCTCATACAGAGCAATTCAGAAAGGACAGGTAAATAAACGGAGGGACAGACAGAGTAGAGAGAAATGTAAGACTCTATATTACATAATATTAAAGAATGATAATAACAAGAATGAACTTAAGATTGTACCTTGGTGGGCTTCCATTCAGATTTATGTGTCTAACATTACAGAGCTGGTTAGAGTATTGCGTTGGATTGAAGTGTTTTACCCCTCTCTCCAGCAGCATGTCCCTGAACTGGTTCATGCGGGCCTCCAGGGGCACCAGGGCCCGATCGCGAGCGGCCTTCAGCTCGGCCTCTACGGCCGCGTCTTTCTCTGCGTCATCCTCCTTCATATCGTCCGTCCTGTCAGGGAGAAGAGGCCGAGTGTAAGGAAGAACGTCATTTTAGAACACTTTTTTTTGCTTTATGCTTAAAAAAATAAAACATTTGGAGGATCTCTGAAAATGGAAGATTCCCACCTTATACTGTTGAGAGAATTGACGTCTCTATCAAACAGAAATCTATTTACTTGGCATGTTTTATCAGAATTATTAAAATGTTTTTGTCATTCTAGATTATGAAAACTGCTGACAGCGCGGTTTATCTATACATTTACACAGAACTATACTCAAACTGCGATCGCTTGCGGAGATAATAAATAATTCATTTCGATAGAGATATTTATTGGGGAAATAATGGTTAAATAGTAAATGTTAATATAGTTTAGCGTGTTTCAAACAAGTGAATCTTGTTAAAAGTTACATGCGGTGGTCGTGCTGGAGCATTTCCTGAGTGAACCGTGCCACTGCTCCAGGTGTGTGTGTGTGTGTGTGTGTGTGTGTCCACTGCTCCAAGTGTGTGTGTGTGTGTGTCCACTGCTCCAAGTGTGTGTGCACTTGGATGAGTCAAATGCAGAGAACACATTTCACTGCTGGTTATACTCTGTATAATTGTGTATGTGACAAATAAAAAAATAAATAGAAAAAACGATATCCGATTATGGTAAAATGCTTAAATATCGGCAAAAGTATCGGTAAACCGATATATCGGTCGATCTCTAATGTGGTTGTCAAATTGAATAACAATTAACGACATAGAGTAATTAAACCATATTTAATTTATAGAATGCGTCGAAATTTAATTTTTGATAGCCCTACTACACAAATTTATTTGAATTTTAGAAAGTATGTCTAAGCACTGCATTATCCTGCGCATCAATGGGTTAATCTGAAATTTGCAAGTTAGAAAAGATGTCAAGTATAAAATATATTCGTAATTTTGCTTTCAGTTTTTTTTTGTTTTTTATAAATCCCATCAATTACATCAATACACATCACTGAAGGGCTGAAGTTTTGATTGGTTCACTGGGGTTTGCCTAATGGAGTCTAAAGAGAGGTCAAACAAGGTGGGTTACCTTGGAGGCCCACGTTGGCATCGCCAGAGCTTAGAAGCGTTCCCTGAAAAATAGTCCCCAGTGCAACAGGACCACTGTTTGGGGTGAGGGGGAGGCAGGCGTGAAGGGCACTGATGGGAAACAGTGACTGATTTGATTCGGTAAACGTTATGGAGTCACCACTTTTCACAGACCCAAACAAAAAATGACCACAGCTAAGACAAGTCAGCATTGGGTGCACAAAAAAGGAAATGCCGCCGAAGATTTTTTTAATTGTGACATAAAAGCGTCAAATCAACATGTCTTAGCTCAGGGCTTGAACGGAAACAGTCCCATTTCCTTTTCTCTTCATATGACAAGAAATACAATTTTCATGTCGCTTCTATTTTCTTCCGTATAAAAGCTAGGTGTTCTGCAGGGGTGAGTGTTCGGCCCCTTCTCATTCCTGCTGAGGGCTGTTGGTACTTACTTCCTCTTCTTAGCCTTAGAAGGCTCATCGTCCAGTGTGTCCTCTATGCTTGTGTCAATCTCCTCTTTGTTGAAACCTGCAATGAGCAATAAAAGTGTGTGTTGGTTTTGCTATGAGAATCTTAGTTCACAAGCAATCTAAAACCGTCACAGAGGGTTTCACCTATTTTCTTGTCGTCATCTAGCCCCCTTTTGTGGGGGGGTGCTTGGATATTTTTGTCCACATCAGCACGTCCCACCAGCTCCTCAGGTCGGTCCCACATGGCATGTCGTGTGGTGGGGTTGTAGTAAAACACACGGTCATCTCCAGTCCAGACTACACACCTAAAAACATGAATATGTAAAATATTTTATGAAACCTTTTGAACAAACTTGCAGACTTTAATCACTGAAGCAACAGAGAAGGAGAAAGGCTCACCAGGGAGTACCAGGAATTGGGTTTGTGGCTACAGGTTTTGCCTTCTGAGCTGCTTTTTCCTCCTCGGTCATCTCTTCTTCCCTGGGCAACTACATCAAAATATTAGCAATATTTGTATTATTTTTTTTAAATTCTCAAAGTTTGCTTTAAACAAATCCAAATGACCTGCAAACTTTACACATACCGCTTTAGAACCACCAAAGCTGTCAGCTTTGGCTTCCATGTCTATATCCTTTAAAACTGAATCACCGTTATGGCCATCTTTAGCCTTGTCACTGTCCTTTTCTGCTCAGAAAAATAAAATAGGTTTCTGAATAGAACATAGGCAGTTCAACATTTCAGGTTTAGAATAGTGAGTCAATGTTAATGGTCAGTGCAGTTAACAACAACAACCGACCTGAGGCTTCACACCTCACTTACCTCTCTCTTTTAGCTCAGCAGGTTTTTCCCAGGTGGACTCCAGAGTGCGATTGTTATAATAATACATCTTCCCATCGGCTGTCTTGTACTCCGACCATTCAGGAACTGGAAAAGCCCCCATAAAAGATGCAGGAGCTGCAGTGAAAGCTAGCTGGGGATGCATCATGCGTACTAGAGGAGGGGCCATCCCGTGCAGCACACCTTTAAAAATAAATTGCATTCAGCAATAAATAAAAAGTACAATTATATTACACACATAAATTATACATATATATACACTCACTGGCCACTTTATTAGGTAGACCTTGCTATTACCGGGTTGGACCCACTTTTGTATTCAGAACTGCCTTAATTCTTCGTGGCATAGATTCAACAAGGTGTTGAGAACATTTCTCAGAGATTTTGGTCCATATTGACATGATAACATCACGCAGTTGCTGCAGATTTGTCGGCTGCACATCCATGATGCGAATCTCCCATTCCACCAAATCCCAAAGGAGCTCTATTGGATTGAGATCTGGTGACTGTGGAGGCCATTTGAGTAAAGTGAACTCATTGTCATGTTCAGGAAACCAGTCTGAGATGATTTGAGCTTTGTGACATGGTGCATTATCCTGCTGGAAGTAGCTATCAGAAGATGGGTACACTGTAGTCATAAAGGGATGGATATGGTCAGCAACAATACTCAGGTTGTCATGAGCTGGGTTTGTTCTCTCTTTCCCTCTCTCTTTTTCTCTCTCTCGCCCTGGCCCTGCCTGTCTATTTTCCACACCTGTTCTTCGTTGCAATTAACGCTCGCGCTGCTTCTCTGTCACACCTGTTCTCACTTTTGTCTCATTACTTTCTCTCTACTTCTAGCGTCTGTTTCCCCTTGATCTTTGTCGGATTATTTCGTGTGTACGTGTGTCATGCCTGTGTACCATGCTAGCTACATGAACATTTACCTTGTCTAATCAGGTCTAGAGGAGTTGTGCTCGTCTTGTGCGCTTTCGTGTCTCTGTCATCCTGCTGCTTTGACCTCTTACAAGGACTGTGTTTCTGCCCTACAAGAAGTTCCAGCTCAGCAGTCTATCCTCAAGACAGGAGTCTTCCTTTACTGAGTAGTTTACCTTCTTTGTGTTTGTTCCAGTTCTGTGTCATTGCTCGACAGACTGCCTGTGTTTATTCTTCATTAAAAGCTATTACAAGAACTTGCCTTTGCACCTGGATCCTCTGTTTCATCTGACAGAATAATCCGACCAAGATGGATCCAGCGAAGGAAGATCCTTTCCGCTCGGCGGTCGAGTTGCAGGGGGCCATGCTCGGTAGACATGAGGAGGAGTTGTCTGCCTCCAGACACGCTGTGGAGAGTTTAACGGCTCAAGTGTCTGATTTATCTGCCCAACTTCTTCATCTTCATCGTGAGTCGTCATCATCACAGAATCGTCTTCATTCCTCCGAACCTAGAATAAATAATCCTCCTTGCTATGCGGGTGAGCCCACTGAATGTAGAGCATTTTTAACCCAATGCGAGGTGGTTTTTTCCCTTCAACCTCAGACTTATGCGGGAGATCATGCTCGGATCGCCTATGTGGTCTCTTTGCTGACTGGGCGTGCTCGCGGTTGGGCAACGGCTGCCTGGGAGGCGCAGGCTTCCTGCTGTGGTCACTACGAGTCGTTCAAGGGGGAGATGATCAAGATCTTCGATCGTTCTGTGTACGGACGTGAAGCCTCGCGCCTTCTTGCGGTGCTGCACCAGGGGGAGAGATCGGTTGCAGATTTCGCCATCGAGTTCCGGACTCTGGCTACCACTTGTGAGTGGAACGAACCTGCTTTAGTCGCTCGCTTTCTGGAGGGACTTAACGTTGATCTAAAGGAGGAGATGTATGCTCGTGAGCCGCCTGCTCAGTTCGATCAGTTAGTTGAGCTAGCTATTCGTCTGGAGAAGTGCTTTGAGCAACGGTGGCGCGTCCGAGGATCCGTCTCCAGACAGCGAGAAGCCCCGCCTTCAGCTTTTGATTAATCTGTTTCCAGACCAGAACCCGAACCCATGCAGTTGGGTGGCATTCGTCTCTCTCCGACTGAGCGACGTATCATAAATCGTCTCTGTCTATATTGTGGTGCGGCTGGCCACTTTGCCTCTTCATGTCAGTTAAAAGCCAGAGCTCGTCAGTAGACAGGGGAGTACTGGCGAGCGCAACTGTTCTTTCCTCACCGTCAAAGACTCGTACCACCTTTCCTGCTGTTCTTCGATGGGCCGGTTTCTCCGTTTCCTGTTCGGCGCTCATCGACTCTGGAGCGGAGGGGAATTTCATTGACGAGAGATGGGCTCGTGAACATGACATCCCTTTAGTGGATTTGGAGGACACTACTACTGTCTTTGCCCTGGATGGCAGGGTGCTCTCTACTGTTCACCGTGTCACCATCCCGGTGAGTCTCACAGTCTCAGGGAATCATCAAGAGACAATTTATTTTTATATTTTTCAGTCCCCTTTTACCCCTATTGTTTTAGGCCATCCGTGGCTTACCCAACATAACCCGCAGATTAACTGGGACAAGGGCACAATTCTTTCTTGGAAACTTGCTTGTCATATTAATTGTTTGGTATCTGCTGTTCCTGCTGTCTCTTCTGTCTCTGTGTTTCAGGATGAACCTGGTGATTTGTCTGGAGTCCCGGAGGAATACCTCGATCTGCGAGCGGTTTTCAGCCGTTCCCGGGCCACATCTCTGCCTCCTCATCGACCGTACGATTGCAGTATCGATCTCCTTCCGGGCACCATGCCACCTCGCGGAAGGCTATATTCCCTTTCTGCGCCCGAACGTGAGGCTTTGGAGAAGTATCTCACTGAGTCTCTCGCCGCTGAGATCATTGTCCCATCCTCCTCTCCCGCCGGGGCGGGGTTCTTCTTCGTGAAGAAGAAAGACGGCTCTTTGCGTCCCTGCATTGATTATCGGGGGCTGAACGACATAACGGTCAAGAATCGGTATCCGTTGCCCTTTATGTCGTCAGCCTTCGAGATCTTGCAGGGCGCAAAGATCTTCACGAAGTTGAACTTGTGCAACGCGTACCATCTTGTGCGTATTAAGGAGGGAGACGAGTGGAAGACTGCGTTCAATACGCCGGTTGGGCACTTTGAATATCGTGTTTTACCGTTCGGTCTGGTCAACGCCCCCGCCGTGTTCCAAGCCTTAGTTAATGATGTCCTGCGGGACACGATTAACGTATTCGTGTTCGTTTATCTGGACGATATTTAGATTTTTTCACCCTCTCTCCAGGTGCACGTTCAACATGTGCGTCGCGTTCTGCAACGTTTGCTCGAGAATCGCCTTTTGTTAAGGCTGAGAAGTGTATGTTCCACTCTCGATCGGTAACTTTCCTCGGATCTGTTGTGTCGGCTGAGGGGATCAGCATGGACCCCGACAAGGTTCGTGCAGTCAAAGAATGGCCCGTTCCGGACTCTCGCATTGCACTCCAACGTTTTTTGGGGTTCGCTAATTTCTACCGTCGGTTTATCCGAAATTTTTGCCAGGTTGCCGCCCCGCTGACAGCGCTCACCTCAATCAGGTCTCATTTTATCTGGTCCGAGGTGGCTCAGAACGTGTTTGACCACCTCAAGAGGTTGTTCACCTCCGTTCCCATTTTAATCACTCCGGATCCCACGAGACAGTTCATCGTCGAGGTCGATGCTTCCGACGTAGGGGTGGGGGCAATACTTTCCCAACGCTCCTCGCGGGATGACAAGGTTCATCCATGTGCTTTTTTTTCGCATCGCCTCACACCCGCGGAGCATAATTATGATGTTGGTAACCGGGAACTTTTGGCGATCCGTTTAGCTCTGGGGGAGTGGCGCCACTGGCTGGAGGGGGCAAGTGTTCCCTTCATTGTTTGGACCGATCACCGTAATTTAGAGTACATTCGTTCCGCTAAGAGGTTGAACGCTCGACAAGCTCGCTGGGCGCTATTCTTTGGTCGGTTCGAGTTTTCCATCTCCTACAGACCCGGCTCAAAGAATGGTAAGCCTGATGTTCTCTCACGTCAGTTCGGCTCAACTGAAGGGGCTTCCTCCAAGGAGGGTATCCTACCACACCATTGGGGTCGGGGCTGCCGTCGGGGAGTCGAGCAGACTGTGAAAAGGGCTCTTTCGCACGTGACGAGATCGCCTCGAGCTCCTGAGGGAGCTTTGTTTGTTCCCGAAGCCGCTCGCTTGGCCGTTCTCCGGTGGGGTCATTCCTCTAAATTAGCCGTCCATCCCGGTGTAAGAGGAACGCTGGCCATCATTCGCCAAAGATTTTGGTGGCCTACTAGAGAGCGCGACATACGTCGTTTTGTAGCTTCATGTCCTGTCTGCGCCCAGACTAAGTCGAGTAATTCTCCACCCGCGGGTTTCCTTAGACCACTTCCTATTCCTTCTCGTCCGTGGTCGCACATCGCTCTAGACTTTGTCACTGGTCTTCCGCCGTCAGCGGGGAACACGGTAGTTTTGACAGTGGTAGATCGATTCTCTAAGGCGGCTCATTTTATTCCGCTTCCCAAATTACCGTCCGCTAAAGAGACCGCGCAGGTGATGGTCGATCACGTTTTTAAGATCCATGGGCTTCCGACAGATGTCGTTTCGGATAGGGGGCCACAGTTTACCTCCCAGTTCTGGGGGGAATTCTGTCGACTGATTGGGGCGTCTTCCAGTCTGTCGTCAGGATTCCATCCCCAGACCAACGGGCAAGCTGAACGTACCAACCAGATTCTTGGTCGCATGTTGCGTAGTCTGACGTCTCAGAGTCCTGCTTCCTGGTGCGACCAACTTTCCTGGGCTGAATACGCTCACAATTCGCTACCGTCGTCCACCACTGGATTATCCCCATTCCATGCTTGCCTCGGTTACCAGCCTCCGCTTTTCACTTCCCAGGAGACCGAGTCCTCCGTGCCTTCAGTGCAGGCGTTCATTCAGAGGTGTAGACGCACCTGGAAGAGGGTGAGTTCTGCTCTGTGTCGTTCCAGAGCGTGTACACGTCCCGTATTTAATGTATCCTGTATCAAACCTGTTATTCGTAGTCCCACCCGTCCACCTCCTGCCCTTGACGAGGGGTCTTCCATTTACAGGGTACGGAGGCTGCTTGACGTTTGTCCTCGGGGGCGGGGCCACCAGTTTTTGGTGGATTGGGAGGGATACGGTCCTGAGGAGAGGCGGTGGATCCCGGCCCGGGACATCCTGGACCGCTCGCTCATCGACGATTTCTACCGTTCTCGTCAGTCTCCTTCTTCGGGAGCGCCTGGAGGCGCTCGTTGAGGGAGGGGTACTGTCATGAGCTGGGTTTGTTCTCTCTTTCCCTCTCTCTTTTTCTCTCTCTCGCCCTGGCCCTGCCTGTCTATTTTCCACACCTGTTCTTCGTTGCAATTAGCGCTCGCGCTGCTTCTCTGTCACACCTGTTCTCACTTTTGTCTCATTACTTTCTCTCTACTTCTAGCGTCTGTTTCCCCTTGTTCTTTGTCGGATTATTTCGTGTGTACGTGTGTCATGCCTGTGTGTCATGCTAGCTACATGAACATTTACCTTGTCTAATCAGGTCTAGAGGAGTTGTGCTCGTCTTGTGCGCTTTCGTGTCTCTGTCATCCTGCTGCTTGTGACCTCTTACAAGGACTGTGTTTCTGCCCTACAAGAAGTTCCAGCTCAGCAGTCTATCCTCAAGACAGGAGTCTTCCTTTACTGAGTAGTTTACCTTCTTTGTGTTTGTTCCAGTTCTGTGTCATTGCTCGACAGACTGCCTGTGTTTATTCTTCATTAAAAGCTATTACAAGAACTTGCCTTTGCACCTGGATCCTCTGTTTCATCTGACACAGGTAGGCTGTGGCATTTAAACGATGCTCAGTTGGTACTAAGGGGCCCAAAGTGTGCCAAGAAAATATCCCCCACACCATTACACACCACCCCACCAGCCTGAACTGTTGAGACAAGGCAGGATGGATCCATGCTTTCATGTTCATTATGCCAAATTCTGACCCAACCATCTGAATGTCGCATATATATATTAGGGCTGTCAATCGATTAAAATATTTAAATCTCAACTAATCACATGATTGACATGAGTTAACTCGCGATTAATCACACATTTTTTTTGTTATAAATATACCTTAAATTAATACTTTAATCAACTAATCAACATGGGCATGGACAAATATGGATGCTTTATGCAAATGTATTATTATTGAAACTCAACAGAGCATGAAGACTAGACATGTTTCAAAGGTCATAGATGTTTTGCAAAGAACTTGTTCATGTCTATTAGACACATGAAAAAAGAAATTCTAGGTTCCTATTACTTCTCTTTCATTGCACTGATTAATTTACTGACACAAACCTGTTTACATTTTTGCAGGACAGGGCAGCACTTCTTCTGAACATGCAAAATGTAGGCTACATTTATTAATATAATTTTTTTCCCTCTCTGTGCCCACATACTGTATTTTGATGCAGCTAAATTCTCAATAAAACAGTTTTCATTTATATATTTTACTGTTTCTGTTGTCAGACAATGGAATGAATATGAAATAGTGACTGAAATGCGACCCAGTAAGACTAGGCTCAGAGACCAGCTCTCTATTCCAAGATGTTAATCTGCACAAAAATCCTGATAATCGAGCCGTCGTCTGATGAAATCAAATACACATAAGATAAAGACAATAGCTGTGCTGTGATTTCGGCTATACTTGCATGTAAAATTAGAGAAGCAAGCAACATAATATCGGTGTTTGTGCGCGCGCTGGGACAGCAAGCCCTTTCGCTTGCACGGCAGTACCGGCGATTCTTAGAGACTAAATAAGGTTTGGGCGCTTTTTTGAAGGGAATAAAGTTACTAAAGGGGTCTGCACTGTGCATCTCCATTTATCCAACTACGGGTTTTTGTTAAATGTGAGCCAAAATCATTACAATTAAAAGAACCAAAAACTTAAACTACTTCAGTCTGTGTGCATTGAATTTATTTAATACACGAGTTTCACAATTTGAGTTGAATTACTAAAATAAATGAACTTTTCCACGACATACTAATTTATTGAGATGCACCAGTATAGGTGTATGCACCTTGTTCACTTCACTTTGTAAGAAGAGGGCACCATCTACTGACAGTTATTCAAGAATAGATTCAATGGAGGACATACTGCACCGCTACATTTGCTGGTCTGTTTAGCTAAACTAACTAAGCAACTCAACCTACTATTAGAATTATTTTTTTTCTTTCTACGTACCAGGCATTGGGATGTGCATGCCAGGTAGGGGCACTCTGAATGGAGGTACCATGACCGGGGGGAATGCTTGGATTGCAGCAGCCGGCTGGGCCATGGGCAGGCCAGGAGGGAGACTTCGAGGGAACAGTGGCATTGTCTGAACTGTATTGACCGTAGCGGTTACTGTAGGAACACTGACCACAGCAACAGGGGTCACACCTACACTAGCAGGAGGTGTAGAAGCCACTGGAGGCATCTCAGAAACAACCGAAGCTACAGGAAGAACATAGCACAGGGAAGAATGAATGTGTGATTAAAGATAATATCAAGACAAGACACTGTATATTTATCAATTTTATAAGGGCAGTTTGTATTTTATAGGCCACTACATGACCCATAATTCCTTCTTTGTGTGTAATACTCACTGGTGGAGGGTTGGGAGGCAGCGGGGGCTGGACTGGTGCTGAGGGTGTGGGTGGGGGACATGCTGTGAGTGGAGACTGGCTCTGGCACAACCGTGGTAGCGCTGCTAGCTGTAGAGGCAGCACTGTTAGGAGCCGCTGCAGCTCCTCCAGACTGAGCCACCATTAGAGGATTGAGCTCTGACTGCTGGATGATCTTTACCCCCTCTGGTTTGGTCCAGGCCGACTCACGTGTCCGGGCGTTGTAGTAGTATACCTGGAGGAATGAGGTGGGAAGGTTTTAAAAGTCCAAGTATGCTAATGCAAGGATTGGGTCAGGACGGTTGACTAGCTGTTCAACCACTATCCAGATCTACTAGGAAGTGCTATAAAAAGTGGTACAAAATACCATGAAGAATATAAGTCTTGTGTTTTTGTTATCTGAATCATGCTGTGGCTTAAATGTCATGAAAATCAAGCATCAAAACATACATAAAGCACACACATTTGAATTCATGCTGAACAGAGGTAGGTGAGCCCAAATTTATCCATACAGCACATTTCTCACACACTGGTAATAACTGAATGGACATGAATGTTTTTAGATTTGTGGAGAAAAATGTTTTTATTTTGAAACAAAAATATAAAAATAGGCCTTTGAGGATATGATGCCCGAAGAAGGCCCAAAATTGCTTGTTATGTGTAAATCTGTGCTAATTTTACAATTTAATACTTATTGCAATTCAACTGGTCATAATTTAGTGGCACAATTCTAGAGAAATTGAGAATCAAGATTTTTTATTTATTCTTTTTGTAATTTTTGTTTAAAATATAGATCACAATTTTCCTACAATTCTGAAAAGACAACTAAACAAATTGTTATTGAATTTATTTTATTGAATGATTCAATGACTACATCATGAGGACGTCACTTGTTTTATTATGAGATGAATCAGTGTTTTTAAACAAATCTCTTTAAATAATTATTATTGAATGACAAAGTCACCTACTGGCACAACAACAATTACGAAGCAATCTTTATTTGAAGCTGAAGTTAGGTGACTCACTCTATCAATAACTGAAACATAGACTTTTATCCCAGGACATATGTGATAATTTGAATGTTGTTTTTACGCAGAAATAACAATACTGTAACGAGACGGTTTGTGAAGCTGTTCACATCCATTCATGACAACTGCTCTCTCCGAGTCAGCGACAGCACAAATGAAAATACTTGACAAAGGTTTAAGAGATTGTTGTCAATTAGGAATAAGATTGAGTGGGTATTTAAAACAAGACTACAATCTTTTAACTATTAAGTGTACAACTCTATTATTCAGTATATATTCTACTTTAAAAGACCGTTAGCTACCTTTCCTTCTGGTGTGGTGTTCTCTACCCAGATTTCATCACTAGTCAAGCTCGAAACCGCTCCAGTTCCTGGCGATGGAGGCATTCCAGGTGGAAAGATCATACCAGGAGGTGGCGGCATGTTACCCATTGGTGGAGGCATGAACGGCGACCTCTGAGAAAAACACAACAGGATTTTTTATATTTAAACATTTTAAAGTCACTTGATATTTTTAAAAACATTTTAAAGTCACTTGTCTCTTTTGGTGCACATATGCACCTACTTGCGTATATTTTTGTAACAGCGTCTACCTGCAGGTGTGGGGGTCCAATAGGTGGGGGCAAAGCTCCAGGTGGGGGCATATTGGTGTCAAACGGTGGTCTACCAAAAGGGGGTCTAGGGGGTGGTGGAGGTCCTCTCATCATGCTGAAGGGCGGAGGTGGGGGTCGTAGTAATGGAGGAGGTCCTCGTAACACTGTGGTAGGTGGTGGAGCAGGGCTACGAAAACATATAGCCTGCTGTAACACCATCCTGTGGAAAAAAAATCAGTAACTACCAATATTCTTGATTTGCAAAACCTCAACTTGGTTTTCACTGTACACTAAAAGCCAAATGACAAAATGATAAAACTGGTCAAGACATGCCAACGATTGGGTTTATGTGATAACACAGAAAAATCATGGGTGCACAATAGTTTTATAAAACCTAATGAAAGATTTTAATTTACAAATAAAAGTGAATAATTGTACGAGTAAATCTGGTAAAATGTCACACATTGCTCTTTGTATTGTAAAATACATTCATGAAAAAACAAGCAAATACATTTACATATAAATATATACTATAATTTATTTTTTAAATGTATAGCACAGTAATAAGGCAGCAACATATGATAGATAGGACAGAACAAGAAAGACTATTATTATATTTCATTGCGCTAAAGTATTGTAAAACGAAAGGCTCAATACAGCGCGGTGCAATGCACATCCCGTGTGCAGAATGATGCTCTTGAAACACGGAGTCACAGCACACAGGCTGCACAGCCCTCTGAGTCCGCATAGAGAAGAAAAGTACAGGGGGAAGATATATTGATGCGAAGTGTATTAAATCTGTGCATTAGTTTATTGAGCCTTTTCTTTTAACAGTTTTAAACCTCAGTGACTGTGCGCTCTTGAAGATAGTTTGACTGTAGTAACCGAACGCAATGCGCAGTTTGAATGCTGAATGGAGGATGACAGACAGACAGACGCAGCGGAGAGAAGAGTTTATGTGAACTTGAATTTAACGACTTAAATATTCATCTGTACCTCAGATTAAACTATGGAACAGCTTCAGAACACTTGAAATATAATGCACGAACACTTTATGGTGCTTTATGATGTTTATGTGGTTTTTGTGGGGCTTAACAACAGCACAGAATAGTATACGCACAACATCGGATTTGGATCGGTCTCGTCTGACCGATACCCGATCCGCATAAAATGACCGGATCGGAGCCGATACCGATCCAAAGTATCGGATCGATGCATCCCTAGTTGTATTTAATGTGGCACTATAGATTGTGTGAATAAATATTACATATTTGTAATACCTTTTCCAAAGCACATATTTGTTTCTCGTGTGTTCAAACCACACACACACACACACACACACACACACACACACACACACACACACACACACACAGTTAAGCACTTTTCCAGTAATTCCAGACCTTGAATTCAAACCACTTTAAGGACCTTGTGAAAGAAACCCATTACAAGAAATAATATCAAGAGCAGTGATTGATTTTAGTTTTTCTCCGCATTATTACTTTTAATAATGACATGGTAGACAACATCAGATCTAGGCTACACTCAAATTAATGCACAGAATGAAGTTGCACACAAAAAGAGATTTTGCACCATTATATTACTTTTGTATTAATCTTTTTGGATATCAAGGGGGCACAGAACTGTGGGCCATTGCTGCTGCGTCAAACTGTTTTCTAGGCCTTTGTTTGCCCCTGTGGGTGAGTGGGTGTGACTGAAAATATTTTCTTGCTATTTTGTCTATGGCTTTTTTTTTTTGCACCGTGTTTAGGTTTGGGATAGAGTTTGGTCCATCATCAGCAGGGCTGTAGACTGAATGGGAATTATTTGTTCTCCATAGCCCATACTGTGGCCAAAAGACCAATGCCAATCCAGGCTTCTGGAAAAAAAACTCATTAATACATTCTTCACAGTATTTACAAGCTTTCATCCCAGTGATTGCTTACCAGGCGGCTTACTTCTGTATTATCCAATTGTATTGAGGGCTGCTGCTGCTCAATAGGGCCTCAATGGTCGCATCTTGGAACCATGAGATGTACACCGTTTTGCCAAAGAGCTTTGAAAAATGTAAAGCCTCTCTAAGCACTTTCTGCATCACGTCGATGTTTAAGGTAAATAAAACCATATCCGCCAGAGACCTGGTTAATTCATTTCTGCACACATGCACAGAGGAGATATGGGATGAATAATGAATACTTCCAGCAACTCTCGTCGCTCTCACGGGGCAGCAAATACTTGCAATCAATGACCTCGTGGTGCGTGAGAGCTGCTTTCCTTGGGGTCATCTGAGCCAAAGCTGTGGTTTTTGTGCACTCTGAATGACAGGAATTGCCCAAAGTATGAGATGACTTCACATAAATCAAAATGCAGGCGAGCCTAACTAGGACCGTATCGATATGTGATCCGACTAATGAATTTACATTGGTTGTTTGTCCAAGAGCTCAAAAAAAATTCAGAGCCCTCTAGAGCAATCTTTTGCATCACGGCAATGTTCAAAAGTAACAAAAGCATATCCACAACAGAAGTCACTTTACCTTTGAACACTCGCAGAGAACAAATGGGTTCGACGGGTCGAATAATTCATGGCAACACTCGTTCATGCACTACTGGGTGCACATTGCTTACAAGCAACGACCAGACCGAGGTCTTTGTTTAATGTTA
>JAPDDN010000076.1:0-56242 GCA_027422405.1 Ptychobarbus kaznakovi
TTAGTCTCCCGAAATCGCCGTACTGCCACGCGAGCGAGAGGTCTTGCTTTTGCAGCACACGCACACACCTCTCTCTCTCTCTCTCTCTCTCTCTCTGCATCTGCTCGGTTTCTGTTCAGCGCGCGTTCAGTTAAACACAGATATTGTTGCTTGCTTCTCTAATTTTGCATGCAAGTATAGCCAAAATCACAACACAGCTATTGCCATTATCTTATGGGTATTCTATTTAATCAGACAACGGCTCGATTATCAGGATTTTTGTGCAGATTAATATATTGTAAAGGAGAGCTAGTTATGTAATCTTAAAGGGTCGCGTTTCAATCACTTTTTCATATTCATTCCGTTGTCTT
The DNA here is from genome assembly GCA_027422405.1 of Ptychobarbus kaznakovi. Taxonomy (NCBI): domain Eukaryota; kingdom Metazoa; phylum Chordata; class Actinopteri; order Cypriniformes; family Cyprinidae; genus Ptychobarbus; species Ptychobarbus kaznakovi. Next base: position 351 of record JAPDDN010000076.1, read on the forward strand.
ACAACAGAAACAGTAAAATATATGAAATTAAAACAGTTTTATTGAGAATTTAGCTGCATCAAAATACAGCATCTGGGCACAGAGAGGCAAACAAATGCAATAATAAAGAATATGGGCTATGTACATTTTGCATGTTCAGAAGAAGTGAGCTGCCCTGTCCTGCAAAAAAAATGTAAACAGGTTTGTGTAAGTAAATTGCTCAGTGCAAAGAAAGAGAAGTAATGGGAACCTTGTATTTCTTTTTTCATGTGTCTAATAGACATGGGCAAGTTCTTTGAAAAACATCTATAACCTTTGAAAAATGTCTAGTCTTCATGCTCTATGTTGACTATGGTTTCTATAATAATAAACATACATTTGCATAAAGCATCCATATTTATCGATGCACATGTTGATTAGAGCATTACAAACTTGAAAAGTATTAATTTAAGGTACATTTAGAACAAATAAAATGTGTGATTAATTGCGATTAATCACAAGTTAACTCATGACAATCATGCGATTAATTGCGATTAAATATTTGAATCAGTTGAATGCCCTAATAATATATACACACACACACACTCACACAAAACACACACACACACACACACACACAAACACACACACCACACACACACACACACACACACACACACACACACACACACATATATACTAATTCTACAAAGACAATTAGTGTACTTAGAGTGGCTGTTGTTAGAATAAAAATCTAATTAATCAATGCCATTTTCTACATTTATTGCTGTAATTTAAGTGTGAAAAAAATCTATAAATACCTTAATACAAAAGATATGTGAACTGAAGCACAATTGCGTTGAAGTTCATAAGACCACAAACAAAACAATATATGTTTTTCTATACTTTTCTCAATCTTTTCAAAAATCCCTCTTTATTTCATTTTGCCTTTATGACTGAAGCACAGTAGCCCCCATGCAGTAGCTGTGATGGGCAAATACCAACACCCAGCAATGAGAGTGCCATCAGTTTTACTCATTTTATTTGGTGCTTTCTCAAAGCTTAAAAGGATTAAACTTTCAGCCCCTGGAATAGAGTGTGTGCACAGCGTTGTGAAGTGGCAATCTGTCTGAAGTAGTTTACTGGTGCATCTCCATGCACTGTTTTCTATTCCGCTTGATGGAGTCTGGCAGAACACAACAATCCAGCCCAAACTCTAAAAGCGTGATTATCTTTAATGGCTATATAAAGACAACAGCAAAACGGCTGTCCAAACTCAGAAGGTTATCAGGGTCCAGCAATGGTTTTACCTAGAATGCAAAGTTTACATTTGAAATCTCTTAATACTAATATATTAGCATGTGCCTGTCATCATCATAGATTTAGCATTTGTTATCAGTAAATTACTGGCTAAATTAACATAAATACGCTACTGGAACTTATTATGGTTTATGGGCTTTTGGTGCACACCATAAAAACTTTTTTAAATGTATTTTGCATAAAATGCAGATGTTGAGAGTATTGGTCTCCCCAGAGGTCAGTTGAGGCCAGACAATTTGTATGCAAATGCATAAAACTGCAGCAGCTGAGAGCTTCAACATCAACATCTATATAGTACTGTTACTCATGCAGACAGTTAAATATACAATAATTATGTAAACTGCAGCTTCCAAAGAGATGATCATTTGGTATTTTATTTTTTGATCAAGTAAATGATGCTGAAAATATCACCAGCTGTACAAACAATTATAATTGCTTTTCCATTTACCTACTTTTGTTGCTCACTGTTCTTGTTGATTTTGCCATATATAGTGACTTGCCTTGTTATTTTTGGTTGAGGGCTGTGTTTTATTGCATATTTTGTTAAACAATATTTTTTTTTTGCATCATGAATGTTCACTTGTTCAAGACATTTGCTCTTTATGATGTTTATTTAACATTTAATATTCGATTTAATATTCAACATTAAAAATTCATTTAACATGCAATTTAAAACTATGTGAGTCTAACATATACATGTTTTTATGAAATAGGCCGTTGCTGTTCTAACAATTGTTTAGGTATGTCACTTACTCAACACATTGTCGTAATGAGCTATTTATTTATATGAGATAAACTATAAAAAAACGTGTAAACTGATGTCTTCATTTTAAAGTAAATTTAGAAGTATGCCTTTGTAAGAAAATACTATCTAATGACCAAAAATATAAACTGAAATCACTTATCCAATGCACCCCTCAGATGCTAACGCATATAGAAAGGGGGCCAATCGAGTCTCTATATTGGGCCAGGGCACCTGGTGGTTTGGGTTTCGAGAAGCCTTCAATATTTGAGCAAAAAGTATAATAATCTCTTTGTGTCAGCAGCCATTTTGATTCCAAGAGTAGCAAATACATTACTGCAGTCTAGCTTAATGGGCATAATGCTCCACCGCTTTGCAAATTCATGAAACTCCATCCCAGGAAAAAATGTGATAGACTCTTGGGACACTGCTAGAAAAGAGGCACTTTTTTATTGCTGTTGTGCTCAGTACAAAGATGGAGGTCAATGGAAGTGAATATAGCAGATTCACTTTGCATGCTGATTTAGGTGGCTCTCCCACCGCGGGGCCTTAACGGTGCCTTCCCTATAAAAGATTTCAATTTGTGGAGCGAGAGTCGCCGGGGGCCTAAAATAATCACGCTTGTTCCGAAGCCCTTAAGCTCATGTTATGACGAAGGCAAACTGTCAACTGCTAAATAGAAAAACATTATAGTCTTTCTCTTCGGAAAATGCACTTGTCATTTCATATAGGGGACACACGTATCTCCCAGCCGGCCACAAAACACTATCTGTCACTTTCGCTTTGCTGGCACATATCTCTTAAAGTATAGAGAAATAAGGTGCTATATTGGCTGCTATTCGGGTCATGGCTCGACGCTGGCAGGGATTCTGTTCAACCCCTCCAACCTCAATTTTTTTATTTAATTTTTTCGCGAGAGCATGGAGGTTTGAGCACAATCCGTGATTACAAGGATTAGATTGGTTTAAAACCAAGGGTGCCCAAACACTTTACTCTGAAGGGCAACATTCATCCAATTTCAAATCTCACTGGAACATGGGGGGATGAAGGGCTTTGAAATAGCGTGCTTGAAAGGGGCCTGGTGCACAAGGGGGGCGCTGGCAGGGGGGCGAGGGGAGACCTGGCACTGACGCCGTAGTGATTTCACCGTGAGCACAGCCAAGTCAACTGTGAATAATGTCATTTGAAAGTCCAGGGTGACGCAGGGTTCTGGAGAGCTGCCGAGAGCCCTGCTCTGCGAGCCCCAGATGAACTTTCGAAAACTCACTGAAGTCAACGATGCATTTCAGCTTTTAATTAAAGGAAAGCACACACTTCTAATTAGTCTAATTCTGGGTACTAATTTGAAGGGTCATTAAGGCGCAGGAAACTAATCTCTATCAAAACCCGGCAAAGCCATTTAGAGAAACTGGATATGGTGCTAGAGCTGAATGCTTATAAGGACTCTGAACCGACTAAAGGGCTGGATTACCACTCTGACAGATAGTAATTCAGTAACGTGGTATCACCACAAGGCACAGATGAGTATTTAGCCCAGGCTGCCATGCATTTTTATGCCTTCATGAGAACCAAATGTATATGGTTAGAATATAGTTAGACTCACTGAAGTTTTGCCAGAAGCTATTTTTCAAAAGTAAAAGACGTCCTTCTGGAGAGTCCTAGGGTTAAGTCAACGTGAAATCAGCAATTAACAGTATTTGCACATTTAATACATGTTAATACTCATTTTATTGTGCAAAATTCATCAGTGCATGTTTTAACAATATTTTAGTTAAATTAAATGGTTAAATTGACAAAACAGTTTTTAAAAATAAAGGAACCTACATATTTTTGATGCATAAAGAACCATTTATATGCTAAAATAAACAGTACTTTTGAGGTACCTTGAGAATATTTGCACTTGCTCATAAAAATGTTTACATTCTGTTGCAAAACTTTTGTGATGAGAATAATAGAGTAAGAGTAAAAGTAATAGAGTAAGAGTAAAAACTATATTTCAATGTTTTTGCAAGAAAATGCAAAGTTTCTTCAGGTAATACAATACTTCTGTGGGAAAACACTCAAAGTTTTGCAAGTAAACACAACAGCATTGAAGTATAATGTGTCTTCCCATCTTGTATGTATATAAGTATTTTTTTATAAAAAAAAAATTGTTTGTTTGTTTGTTTATTTTATTTTATTTGAAAAAACAAAGAGTCATCCGAAATAGGAAATGATTGAATCTTGAAAAGTGGGCATTTTTTTACAAAATGACCCCAAGTTTGCAGTTCATGTCTACTAACATTACCCAATAGCCCAGACAAAAAGTATATAATATACAATACAAAGTACAAATTATAAATAAATAAATACATAAATGCATACATACATAAATAAATACACTCACATTCAAAAGTTTAAGGTTTTTAAAGTATAAATTATTTATTTTAAGTATTTGAAAATGTCAATTTTTGTGGAAACCAATTTTTCTAGTTTATATAATGAACAGAAAGAGAACAGAACAACATTTATTTGACAATGTTATTTTTTGTAACATTATAAATGTATTCACTGTCAATTTGATCAATTTAAACATCGTATTTTACCTAGAAAAATGTCACACTTGAGAAGTACTGTAAATAGGGCACAAAATGCTATTTCATATTGACATTAAGTGATTTAGTCGAGGACACAATGGTGATGCTTTTCTTTTATTTTCTGTAGATTGTACTACCAGCAATGTTTCACTTAGTGGTATTTCTGTTTGGAATTATCTTTCATACTGCCATTCATTTGGCAATACAGAAATCAGAATTAAGTTTTTATGATGTCTATTAAATGTTATCTCCTAGTCATTAACACCAGCTAAATTCCCCTTGCTTAAAATCTGCTTCCCCAGCTTTCAAGCCATGGGCCAGTACATCAGAACCGCATGGATCTCTGAAAAAAATAAAACAAAAATAACACTAACGGTCTGAAGATAAGAGCCAAACCAAACACATCTGGTATTCAAAAGGGCAACACCCCCATCAGAATGAAGTCTCAGTCATTGGTTGTGCCTCAAGCTCATCTCTACACTGCAAGGCCCTTTGTAATCGCCATCATTAGTGGAGCTCACCTGTTATGTACCCATGCCAACCTTGATTAAGACCCAGCGAGTGGCTGAAAGCGGGTGTTTGCGCCAGGATGTAGGGGCTATTCATAACAAATGGGGAGACTTGGACCAATTCGCAGCCATCCAGCATCTCTAACAGACAGGAAGAGACAGACCAGCCTTGTGTTTTGCAGAGCGATATTTGGGGATGATCCATCACTTCCAGCTGAGCCAATGAAATGTGATAACCAAACCAAAAAATGGACAGGATTGAATGTTTTGGGGTAGGTAATGAGAGCCTGGAACTACTCACCAACATTTGAAATAGAACTGCTTATTACTTCATTTTAAAAACAGAAATAGTATGTTAGTATTTATGTACTGCAAGCAACTATCCTGAGCAGTAACATAAAAGGCGGTAGACAGGTAAACATTTCAGTCCATTTCATATTTTTAAAGGTGTGGTCACATTTGCTGTTGCTCTGGGAAATTTAGTGGGTGAATTCGAGCCATTACTATAAAAATTATTGCGAGAGTTTTGTGTGATGGCAAAAAAGTTTTCCACATATATTTTGCTTGTGTTCAAGTGGGTCACTCGGATTCGCAAAGTTGACAAATAGAAAGCTGCATAGTTTGAAAGTGTCTTCTGTGTGAACTTTATACTTCGCTACACTTAGACAATGCACAACTGACCTTTTTCGTTCATTACATTTCGCTAATCTGACCACATATTAAAAAAAAATGCTACAGTTAAAGCGTCTACAATATTTGCAATATGTTGTTCGCAAAAATCTTATTTCATCAGAATATATAGTACGGCTACTTCTGAATGGTCGCCAATTAAGAAAGTTACCTTTGTTTTGCTAGAATAATGGTGTAGTTATGGTATCTACCAGCAGGGGATAAATGGCTGATGCTATCTGGTCAAATATTGCCCCCTATGAACAGAAGTAAGCCAGAACAGACTTTCACCTCTACTTATTTTAGTATGATAAAGTAATTAGGGAAGTAGAGAAAACGGTGGCCTTTTGCTCTGCATGGTGACAGAAGGACCATGACCACGATAATGAGTTTTTGCATTATTAGGCAGTAATGAATGGGACACACTGATTCGCCTCCATGTTAGCCTCAGGCAAAACAGCTGGATCTGTCAGTCACACCAATGGGGAGTCAATCGAGGCTTGTAACCTTAAATATTCCCTTTTTTTCTCAAGCATCTGTGAAAAGCATACTTGCAGAATTCCATTGATTTTAGTAGCAAATGAGTCCACAAGCAAATAAATAAATGAGGAAGCATAAGTGTAGAATTAAACCACGTGGTTTGGAACACATGTAGTGTGCTAAAAATGTTTTTCATCGACTTGTTGCATTATTTACTTGCATCTTGTGAGTCTGAATGATAGTTTAACCCTCGTGCGACCTTTTGAACACTTTAGTCCTTTTCATGTTTTTTTTCTAATTTTGCCTGTTTTATTGCCAGCTGCATACATTTTATCACAGGTGTGTATTTTTATTGGAATTTTACTATTTCACCCTCATTTCCCTTAACAAAACTATTTTGCACTAGGTACAAAAATAGTTCCTCTCAGGACCTTAAGGACAAAAAATTATTGAATTAGTTCAAGTCTCAGGTCCGGCAGGAATTGTCTGTGGGGGGAGGGAATAACCAGCGCTCTCTCCACCTTCAATACCACGAAGGAGGTGAGACCCTTGAGCAAGGCACCAAACCCCTAACTGCTCCCCAGGCACTGCAGCATTGGCTGCCCACTGCTCCGTGTGTGTGCGCACTTGGATGGGTTGAATGCAGAGCACAAAATCCGAGTATGGGTCACCATACCTGGCCACACTTCACGTCACTTCAAAAATATGTACATTCATAGTAATTTATTTGTATAGCACGTTTCATACATAAAATGCAACTCAAAGTGCTTCACAAGCATAAAACAAATATTAAAAACAACATCAACATAATAATATAAAAAAATGTATAAACAAATAGACATATATATTATATCCATTTAGCAGACACTTTTATCCAAAGCAACTTACATTGCATTCAGGCTATACAGTTTTTATCAGTATGTGTGTTCCCTGTGAACTGAACCCACAACCTTTTAGTAGTAGTAGCCCTTTATTGTCACTTAGTCACAAGTACCAGTGAAATAAGCCATCCACCTGCCCATACATAACATACATACAAGGGGGTAGACAGGACAGGAAGACAGGGAATTGAAGAAAATTACAGCATTACAAGAGGAAAAGGAGGAGAAAAAAAAATGTAACCCCCAGACTATGCTCCATTGAGGAGTACAGTGTGAGAACAGAAAAAAACACCTCAGCACAAAAGCACATATACCATAAACACAACTTGCAACAGGGGGAAACATATCCAGCTCTGGCAAGCAGCCGTCCGGTCCGGCGCCATTTATTACGGCGCTGGTCGCAGACCCGCTTGACCAAGCCTGGCGGAACAAAGCCGGAGGCACTTGGTCGGGGGAGGGGAATAATGTCTGTAATCGGGGAGGTAGAAAGAGAGTCCCACTGCAGCGCTCTTCCCAGGGTTGTTATCCAGCATGGCCTTGGCCGAGCCCAGCCGGTACGGGGGAGCCAGAAAAAGATAAGATTTAATTGTTGTGTCTTTGGGGCAAATAGCTGCATACTTTCACAGCTATTCTCTCTGTCCATTTTGTCCATTCTGGTCTCCGAAAGCATCAATTTTCACTTGCAAAGTCGTGAGCTTCATCGTGATAGAATCCATATCCGGTTAATAGTCCGGTTAACCGCTCTTCCCACAGCTTCAACCAAAACGGGCAGCCTGTGAACTTTGGACAGCTGTTCCCGTCTTCTGAATTTTTCGATAACCCAGGGCAAAGCCTAATCCAATCAGCAAAAAACCTGTTATCATGGTACCGAATAGGTAGATATCTTCAATGTCCTCCACGGAAAGAGCCGCCAGACATACGATTTGCCACCTCTCCCACGCATCCCTCGTATAGCCGGTTTGTGAACGTCCGTCAGACAAACAGGTTCCCCAGAACCCAGACTTCTCGTTGAGAAGATGGTGTCAATTGCACTGAGAGACCAGTGATCAAATCCATAATCTTCTAGTTTGGAGAGCCGTGCAGAGAGAGTCTCTCAATAGATGAGATGAGACAAAAGAAGCAAGCAGGGGAAAAAAAATGGAGGACGGGGAGTGAAGAATGCGACTGCCTCCGTTGAGAGCCAAACGAGAATTACGCTGCTAACGCAATGCTCTACCACTATATATCACACACACACACACACATATATAAATATATATATATATATATATATATATATATATTTATATATAGTGTTCCTGTGGCTCAGTGGTATAATGCACAGCACAAATATAATACGTACACTTCACACACTATTATGCTCAACTGTAAGTAACTGTAAAAAAGGCATGTCTTAACACGTTAAAAAAAAACGAATACTAGTTGACACTCTCACTTCATTCATCAAACTTGTTTTATTTCAAACATTTATAGTCTGTCTTGAATTTCTTTGAATTTCTATTTTCAATTCTAATTAAAATTCAAATTTTAACCACAATTATGTATCCTATTTGCTACCTCAGTTCAAACTCAGCAATGGAATTGGAAATTATAAAATGTATAATTCCATTCTTAATGGGTCACAACCTTGAAATCTAGATAAACACTTGATTTAAATTACCATTAATTATTATAATTATTAGTTCTGTTATTAACAAGGCATAATCAACAATTATGTCACAATCTCTAGCTGGAGTGCCCGTGAACTTCGCTAGAAGGCACTCCAATCCAGACTCTTGCCACTTTACCCAGGACTCAATATCCCATAATCATTTGTCCGGACTGTCTCTCATCAGATCTCATGGTCAGTTCACAGCTGTCTCACATTAGAAGGACTTTAAAAGTAGCACACACACTCTCTGCTTTTGCTGGTGATTGAATGTTTAGCTACCTGTTGTCTTGCCTTCTATGTTTCCTGATTTATGTGTTATCGTGTTTTGATCATGGACTATTTCCTTGTTTTTAGTTGTTTGCTAGTGATGGCGAAGTGAAGCGTTCTGAACCAGTGAAGTTTTTTAAAACGATTCATGCTGTGGCCATAACAAATTAATAAGACCTTCCAAAGTTCTATGTTCCAGCTGCTGGTTTCACATCTGGTTCTACAACTGATTCCTTGTTTTAATTTATAATATAGAAATAATGGCCATTGTCAAAGTCGTTCATTTGTGTCTGTGTACTGCCACTAAAATAATTCAAATAAATTAAACATAAACTCATGAATTAATTATGTGATCTGTCTATGTTAACTTTGCCTCAGTCCTTAGATTGATATTTCATGGACAAAGTTCAATTGACCTTAATATATAAATTACGATAAAAATCAAACAATGCCAACACATTATAATGTAATACAATGTAAAGGAAACAGCGCTGAGGTTCGCTTCGTTTGAACCAGATACTGAAGCAGTCACATGGTTTTCAGGCGAACGAAGCTTCAGACGTCATAGATCATGTGCTTTTGGCAAAACGAGACAAGCTCCTATACAGTGCTTCAATGTGATGTTTTTTTGATACAATCTTCGGAGCTTCGGTGTTGAACATAACATTACTATCGTTTGCTGCCTTACCCTGACGTGTTTATCTGGATTACTCTTTTGCCTTGTCTCTGCTGTTGTTGTTTGCTGATGTGTTGACCCTGCCTTTTTCGTCTACGCTCTCTGAAATAAGCTGAAGCGGATCCCCACTTCGTCGTCATGTCTCCTCCTTGTTACAGAATCACCAGCCATACCCAGATCCAGCGGCTTTTAGAGCATGTCAGGCCAATCACGGACAGAGTGGACCAGCTACTGCACCTTCGGCAAAAGGACTTGTCTATTGAGTATTACTTTCATAAACTTTCATACATTTTGTGAGTTTTCCAATCTTTAAACTTAATGAACCAATGAAATCATGGTTACATGAAGGGAAATTTAACTGTAGTTTAAGGGACATTATGGACTATGCTCTTTTGTTATATGGTTCTCCTCTCACTGTGGGAGAAGCAGAGGATTTTAAAGCCCAAGAAACTGTTCACAAAATGGCCGTCGCTCCTGAGTCTCGTCCCGTCATAGCCCCCGTGCCAGAGTCTGCTCATGTCTCAGTCTCAGCAAGGTAAATCGGAGGGTGACATCTAGTGGAGAAGACTAATGATACGATTCACGTTAATCAAATCATGTGTAATACTTATGCTGGAATACATACCAGAAAAGATTCACGGCTTTTGAGAATCAGTATCGAATCAGCGTCATTAAAAAAATAACTATTAATTGAAAAATCTTTTTTTTTTTTGGCCTAGTCAAGCCTGCTCAGGACAAGCCTGCCACACTAAAGCCTGCTTGCGTCAAGTCTGCCAAGTCAAAGCCTGCTCATGTCAAGCTACAGTCTTCAGCCATCATGGATGCCACTCCAGTGTTCCAGAGTATCATGAATGTGGCATTTTAAGACACTAAGTCTGTCCCAAGGCGTTTGAGCCTGGCATGCAGTGTCCAGGACCCTCAGCTAGTGTCCACGAGCCACACAGTTTCCACGCTCTCTAGTGACACAGTTTCAATACTCTCTAGCATGCCGGTCGCTACTCAGCCCAGTTCCCCAGGCACAGTACTGTTAGTTTTGGAAATAGACAATGTACTGTCTGTCCTGCCTGTAATGGCTATGGCCATTCTCTGTGTTTTGGCCACACACATCACTGTAGTTTCCCCAGAGGTGGCAGCCTTTTCTGCAGAACATCCCGAGGCACTCTAATCCCCGAATATGTTCCTAAGTCTATCCCAGAAAAGGCTTCTGATCCCAAGTCTAGCCCAGAGATGACTTCTGATCCCGAGTCAAGCTCAGTGCTCCACCTTGGTGGTTTGTGGCTCCATCTGCTCTGCCGTGGTGGTCCTCAGCTCCTTTCTGGTGGTCCTCAGCTCCGCCCAGGCTCCCTGCTCCGTCGGCTCCGCCCTGGCTCACTGCACCACCTTGGCACTCTGCTCTGCCGGCTGTGCCCTGGCTCTCTGTTCCGCCAGCTTTGCCTCAGTCCCCTGTTGCTTCACTTCCTCATGGACCTGGCCCTCCATCCCGCCCCCTGTTCTGTCTCTGCTCCGCCTCCCTCCTGGACTTTAGTCTATTCTGTTTGGAGCATCTGCAAGTTGCTCCTTGGTGGGGGGCTCTGTCACGATCTCTAGCTGGAGTGCCCATGAGCACTCCACTCCATTCCAGACTCTTGCCAATTTACCCAGGACTCCATTTCCCATAATCCTTTGCCTGACTCATCACAGTTGGAATCACCTGTCTCTCATCAGATCTCATCCTCAGTTCACAGCTGGTTCTGTCCTGGTTTCTGTGTTATCATGTTTTGATCCTGGACTATTTCCTTGTTTTTTTTTATCGTTTGCTACCTGCCCTGAATTCCGCCTGTTTATCTGGATTACTCTTTTGCCTTGTGTTTGCCCTGCCTGTTTTGGCTACGCACTCTGAAGTAAAGCTTGCACTTGGATTCCCACTTCGTCATCACGACTCCTCCTCGTTACAAATTAGCTTAATTTTAAACAAAGGGGAAACATTGCAATGCCTTTATTTAATTAAATTGCAGCAATATTTTAGCATTTATTGCCTTGGTAAACTAGATTGCATGTGGTTAATAAATAAAATACCAGTTTTTCATGAGAACTGCATGGAAAGTTGGACTGAAAAAAAATGCAATAAATCTGAACTTTTTTCCACAAGCTTATCCCCTAGCTGTTTTGAATTGATGTCCCTAAATTATTGTTTGAGCTGATGTCTGTAAATTCTGCCTTTGCCTCTGCATTCTTGCATCATTCAAAGGCATCAATCATTTGCACTCATCTCTTTGTCTCAGGTTTTGCTCTCTCTCACTTCCCATCAACGACTGGCAGACATCAAAAGAGAATGCTAATGACTGAGAGAACTGGAGAATGGAGGAAACAGCTGAAGGGGACAGCAGATGGATGGAGAGGTGTCAAACGTGATGAGCAAGGTGCAGCTGTGGTCCTCCTCTTTTCCCAGCTGCTTGGCATCGTGTGATGAGGCTTAGGTGACCCCTGAAATACCACCCATCTGACACCATGACCTAAATCTGTCCTGACTGGCTTTATCTCGACAAGTTACTAGGAGGTTTTGACATGCACTGAGATACAACTCAGCAGTTAGGACACTGATATGACTGATAATATGACACTTGTCCCTGTCTAAAGAGATGCATCTAATACACTGGTAGCAGTTAGATACTGAAAGTGAAGACAGCTTGAGTGGCACACACGATTAAATAGAATGGTGGAAATGCCAAAATATTCAGCAAAATTCCATTTAACCAGTATGTAAAAGAGCTGAGAAGCATTGAGCCAAGAAAAGATCAAAACGGTTTCCTAATTTAGTTGTTTATGTACACATCAGAACAGTTTTAAAGTCTGACATTTCAAAATTGCTTAAAATAGTCTAATGAACGGAAGATTCTAATATATATGATCACCAACACAACACTAAAAAATTCGTGCAGCATCATATGCAGACTATAGATTAATGCATGAATGGAGAAGCCCATCTTCTCATCAATGTGAAGATATTGATACTCCATCCTCCACTCCTTAATTATAGAAAAAAATGATGTTGTTGACAAATTCTTGTCATACACTCTCGCTTGCTGCAGATCCTTCATCAGTTTGTAATTCATTAATCTTTTCGTTAAACCCAGGCTAGACAACACAGGATATATGGAATAATCTCAAAGCTGACAAATGGTTTGAATAGTTATCTTTGACAATGATGGGTTATATATGTGGAAAAAATATATGTGAGTTTTGCTAATTTTGCCCTTTATTCTTTCAGATTACTGTAAAGTGATGAAAACTCGCCTTGGCTACGGCATTATTAAAGAAAAATGCATTTTTAACTTCCTATGCATCTGAATTATACACCAATGAGTATCATTCTGTGAGGGGAGGGTTAGGTTATGGGTTAGGATTAGTTTATAAAATCTATAGCTATCTGTATATAAAAACAATATAAGTCTAATGTCCCATTTAGATAGTGTGTGAGATATCAAATATCTTCTTCGAAAGTAAGTTAATGCTTTGGTTTGTCTGCTGTCTATAATACTATAAAATGCGATACGAAAAAGGGAGAAAATGGTCAAATAGATGTTTTGCAACAATATACAGGAACTTTGCAAAATAGTTGGCCATACTCACATAACAGATTCCACATGTAATGCATTACACCCCAATGCTGATAATATCCAAAAAATCCACCATTGTGCCCATACCTAAGAAAAATAAAGTCACATGCTTGAATGACTGGAGGCCCGTTGCTCTGACCCCCATCTTCAGCAAGTGTTTTGAGAAGCTCGTCAGAGAACACATCTGCTCTGTGCTTCCTGCTTCACTGGACCCACTACAATTTGCATACCGCAGTAACCGTTCCACAGACGATGCTATTGCCTTTACCCTGCACACTGCTCTCTCCCACCTGGAAAATAAGAACACTTATGTGAGGATGCTGTTCGTGGATTATAGCTCGGCATTTAACACCATAGTGCCAGCCACACTGGTTGCAAAGCTCCACACTCTGGGACTGAACAGATCTCTGTGCAGCTGGATCCTGGACTTCCTGACAGGCAGAAGTCAGGTGGTCAGAATGGGCAACAACACCTCATCTCCCCTGACCCTCAACACTGGTGCACCGCAGGGCTGCGTCCTCAGCCCACTCCTGTACTCCCTGTACACACACGACTGTACAGCAACACACAGCTCCAATGTCATCGTCAAATTTGCTGATGACACAACGGTGATAGGCCTGATCACCGACAACGATGAGACGGCCTACAGAGAGGAGGTGAGTACCCTGACTAAATGGTGTCAGGAGAACCACCTCTCACTCAACATCGACAAGACCAAGGAGCTGGTGGTGGATTACAGGAGACAGAGCAGAGAACACACACCCATCACCATCGACAAGACACCTGTGGAGCGGGTGAGCAGCTTTAAGTTCCTCGGCGTTCACATCACTGAGGATCTCACATGGTCTGCTCACACAGATGCAGTGCTGAAGAAGGCACATCCAGCGCCTCTTCTTCCTGAGACGGCTGAGGAAGTTTGGAACGAGCCCCAAAATCCTCAGATCCTTCTACACCTGCACTGTGGAGAGCATCCTGACCGGCTGCATCACCGCCTGGTTTGGAAACAGCACCGCTGGCAAACGCAAAGCCCTGCAAAGGGTCGTGCGAACTGCCCGCCACATTGTTGGAGGTGAGCTTCCCTCCCTCCAGGACATCTACACCAGGCGGTGTGCAAGGAAAGCCCGGAGGATTATCAAAGACTCCAGCCACCCGTCCCACAGTCTGTTCTCTCTGCTGCCCTCAGGGAGACGTCTCCGCAGCATCCGATCCCGCACTAGCCGACTGAGGGACAGCTTTTTCCCTCAGGCTATCAGGCTATTGAACAGTCAGAAATGACCCACCCTACAACACACTCCCACTCACACAACATGCCATGCACTGCACTTTAACACAGTTCTACCGGACTACACGCACACACTGCACTAACACAACCTATCTGCTATCACTGGACACCATACAAAGCACACCCACGACATTGCATATGCATAATATGTTGCACCTTGCACATCTACCTGTTGCACAACCAATCTGCTGTAAATTTATAATCTGTTGCACCTTCACATTATTACTATGTATAGATTACATAATGTATAGATTGTGTACATACGGTGTATAATGTGTAGCTGATAACTAAGTATGTCTATATAGTACACTATGTGTACTGAGTATATGTATGTGTATTTTGCACACTGTCCTCTGTACAGTCTGTAAATATGTACTGTCCATATGTAAACTGTTGTTTTTTTGTTTTTGTTTTGTTTTGCACTGTCTGGAGCACGCTCGTAAGAATTTCACTCACCAAGGCACTTGTGCTGTGGTGATGTGACAATAAAAGTGATTTGATTTGATCTACAGTGATACAGTACTGTATGTGGGCCCAGCGTCACATTCAGATCCTAATTTCAACCTCATTATATGCACTCTTAACAGATTTTGAAGTGACAGCTCAATATGTCTACATACTCTGTCACTCACTGGAGGAGCTGTCAACAAAACCCTCTGACACCACAGTAAGCTTTATTTTGGCAGCATTTGAGGAGTTCAGTTTGAAAACCCCCTTCAGGTCTGTGAGTTTTTTTTTTGGCTGCCTAAATGAAGGCAATTTGCCAGATGTTTCTTCTTCCTGTCATTAAAGGTGATGGCTCATTTACCCTTCATGATCAACTAAGAAATCTGAGGTGTTATACATGTACCCGTACAGGTCTCATGTCACACTCATTTAAGGATCAGACTACAGTAAGTGTTCAGGATTTGGCTGGTTAGCCTAGGTCAGGGGTAGGCAACGTCGGTCCTGGAGTGTCACTGTCCTGTAGAGTTTAGCTCCAACCCTAATCAAACACACCTGAGCAAGCTAATCAAGACCTTCAAGATTACTAAGGCTACAGGCAGGTGAGGTTTTGTTCAGGGTTGGAGCTAAACTCTGCAGGACATCGGTACTCCAGGACCGACGTTGCCTACCCCTGCCCTGGGCAGTAGTGTGGTGTAAAATATTTTTTTTTATAGATTATATAGCTTTCAGACTTAGTTGATGGCTGTTTGAAAGTTTATTATTATTGAGGTAAGTCCACTTTTCCCGTTTCTTCTCTGGTGGTCCTTCATTTTCGCAGCAACAAACTGAAAGAGGCAAAACATTGACTACCGTTGCTAATACTAACATCAATCCACTCATGCATGTGCTGATAGCAAGAACATGACAAATTCACTCTGTCTCCAAGAGAGGTAAGATTGTCCCAGCTGAGGAAGAGCAATGTTTTTCTCTGCCCTGACGTCAAGCAGCCTGGTTCCTTATGCACACACCATTTGTATCTGCAAGTCATTATCATTTATCTGTCTTGTAATATCAACACATTTATTTGGTGTTACATCAAAAGCACATCGTGCGGGGCTGTAATCTGTTTTACACGGGGTCGGATGATGGTGGCTGCCACCAAAGCATTCCATTAAAAAATAAGTATGTTTCGACCATGTCACATCCTCAGATTGAAAAGGAGTGTTCAGCTGTCACTTTCTTTCACAGCAATTGTCGCAAGTAATGCATTTTCATTTCCATCGCCGGAGTAATTTCTCTCTTTTTCCCGTCCCCGGTGGTTCATTTTGTACCCCTCCCCCCCCCCCATTACTTTTAGCCCCCTTTTAACTCGTGAGGTACAGTCAGTCTGGCAACTTGTAAAGTTAAGGCTCAAGTATTGTCTCTTCCAAGACATGAGATGAGTGAGTGAAAAAGCCCTGTCATTGTAATATATTTCAGAAACATTTTCTCTGAGAGTGATGTCCTTTCTGCTGTGTGTGCGCAGGAGCAAAGAGAATAAACATATTTTGGGATGGGTTGCCTCTGGAAAGTGTTTGACAACCATAAATAATATCATGATGCACAGCTCAGTATAAAAATATTTCCATCCAGAAGCTAACTGGATGAAATGTATCTCGAATGCTAATGTTTTACCATTATTCGCTCTTAGGGGTTCAACTATACATTTGTTGAGGCGCATGCAACAGCAACACTGGCACCTTCAATATAACAATTAATGTAGCATTTATTATGAGGCATTTTGGCCCTTTACATATAAATAAATTTAGAAAAACGATATATATACACTGACCGAAATTATAAACGTTTTGTTTTTGCCCCCATTTTTCATGAGCTGAACTCAAATATCTAAGACTTTTTCTATGTACATAAAAGTCCTATTTCTCTCAAATATTGTTCACAAATATGTCTAAATCTGTGTTAGTGAGCCCTTCTCCTTTGCCGAGATAATCCACCCACCTCACAGGTGTGGCATATCAAGATGCTGATTAGACAGCATGATAATTGCACAGTTGTGCCTTAGGCTGGCCACAATAAAAAGCCACTCTAAAATGTGCAGTTTTATCACACAGCACAATGCCACAGATGTCACAAGTTTTGAGGGAGCATGCAATTGGACTGTCCACCAGAGCTGTTGTCTATGAATTGAATGTTCATTTCTCTACCATAAGCCATCTCCAAAGGCCTTTCAGAGAATTTGGCAGTACATCCAACCGGCCTCAAAAGATCGTCTGAGACCAGCCACCCAGACAGCTTCTGCAACAATCGGTTTGCATAACCAAATAATGTCTGCACAAACTGTCAGAAACCGTCGAAGGGAAGCTCATCTGCATGCTCGTTGTCCTCATCGAGGTCTCGACCTGACTGCAGTTTGTCGTCGTAACCGACTTGAGTGGGCAAATGCTCACATTTGATGGTGTCTGTCACTTTGGAGAGGTGTTCTCCATGTTTTCCCCAAGCTTTGCATCAGTTGCATATTCCACTTTTCCACTTTTGCACTCCTGCTCTCTCTCTCTCTCTCTCTCTGACTTATCGCTTACTGCTTACTGACAATCATAACTTCACAGAATGTCTATTTTACCATAGTCTTTGAACCAGGGAGTTTTTGATGTCATAAATGCATTCATACCTGTAATACATTTACATCCATACACTTTATATTCTTGGTTTTACAATGTTGCCATGCATGACGGTTCAACATGCTCTGTCTGTTTTACTTGAACATTATGTCAGGACTGACTTAGAATTGATCTTCTCTGCTCCCCAGATACTCAGGAATAAATTGCGTTATGTTTAATTACTCCAATGGCATTTTAAATATAATGCAATTACAAAAGAAACAAAAATCTGATGCAAATATTTCACCTCTGTTTAATTAAACATTAACATATGCTGAACCTTTCAGCCTTCATGCTCAAGTGATTAAAAGTTCCAAATCACATTTTCTTTATAGAGCACTATGGAATATTTTTAAACATTTATTATTTACTTAATTATAAACTATTTAATCTTTCTACGTTCTACTTTATTTCAAAATGTATATTCATCAACTATATTAATTAATAATAATACAAAAATGCATTGCACTTTCTACAAATAATATTATGCTTCCAAGACAGCAATGTGCTAAAATGGAAATGTTTATTTTTTTTTTTGCCTTTGTCTTTATTTATTTATTTATTTATTTATTTATTTAATTATTTACTTACTTACAGTCGTGGTCAGAATTATTGGTACCCTTGGTAAATATGATCAAAGAAGGCTGCGAAAATTAATCTGCATTGTTAATCCTTTTGATCTTTTATTTAAAAAAATCACATAAATCTAATATTTATTTGGATAATAAGTATTTACAATGGGGTAAATCTCATTATGAAATAAATGTTTTTCTCTAATACACATTGGCCACAATTAACAGCACCCATGTATTCAATATTTTTTTTAAACCTCCATTTGCCAGTTTAAGAGCTCTACATTTTCTATCACCTGACAAGAGATCAGAGACCATTCCTTCATCCAGAATCACTCCAGACCCTTTAGATTCCCAGCTCCATGTTGGTGCTTCTTCTCTTCAATTCACCTCACTCATTTTCTACAGGGTTCAGGTCAGAGGACTGGAATGGCCATAGCAAAAGCTTGTGTCCAGTGACACATGTTTGTGTTGTTTTTGAGGTTTGTGTTTAGATTATTGTCCGGTTGGAAGATCCAAACATGGCCCATTATAAGATTTCTAACAGAGCCAGTCACTTTTAGATTTTTTATCTGTTGGTATTTGATAGAATCCATGATGCAATGTGTCTAAACAAGATATCCAGGACCTCCAGAAGAAATATATGCCCACAACATCAAATAATTGTGTCCCCCATTTTCAATTGTTTTAATTTAATGAAAGGTTAGATTTTTGTGTTTTTTTTTCAAGTAAAAGATCAAAAGGATTAATAATACAGGTTTATTTTCAGAGCCTTCTTTGATAATATTTTCCAAGGGTGCCAATGATTCTGACCCCAACTGTACTTACTTACTTACAGATGACACCATTGTCAAAATCTTCCCTGTTCACTCAGATCCACACAAACAGCTTACAATTATGTATTATGCATGCCAGGCAAGTAGTTGGTGATCTCACAAGAAACACTAAGCAAACACATAATATGCATGAACAATGATAACCGTATTGTTATCAAAAACGTCGGACTTTGAAACCCATTTGCAGGCCCCCAAAAGACTGTTGTTGTGTCAAAACCCCTTTATAGTAATTTCTGTAGGATAATGTGTAATGGAGTAATGGCTGATGAAAATAATGCTTTATAATCACATGATAACATTGTATTTTATATACAGAAATGAAACATTTAATACAATTTCACAAAAATACTGTTTTGACTTAATTTGTGATAGTGCATCAAAATAAATGTGTCTGTTTGCATAGTGTGCGTGTGTGTGCGTGTGTGTGTGCGTGTGTGTGTGCGTGTGTGTGTGTGTGTGTGTGTGTGTGTGTGTGTTGTGTGTGTGTGTGTGTGTGTGTGTGTGTGTGTGTGAATAGATACACACATGCATGAATATATTTCAGAAAAAAATGTGTTATGTTTATATACTAAATATATTTATAAATAACATAAATTATATGAATATAAATACAGGTAAATACATTTTCGAAATATATACGGTATGTCTGTGTATTTATATACTGTAATAAACATACAAAGTATGTAAACAAAAAACGTTTATATTTGATGCGATTAATCACGATTAATCGTTTGACAGCACTAATGCAGCCTTGGTGAGCAGAAGAGACTTTAAAAAGCATTAAAACAATCTTATTAACCAATACTGTAATTTTCAAAAAGAACTTCAGGTACTCCACAGGCAAACATTGTTAGGTGCAAGGTCAATGTTTGGCGATTTTCACTCTCACTCTTCCAGATGATTCTGATTCTGTAGATCACTTTGTCTGCATGGCATAAGTATGTCCATCCATGTCCATCACACTCAAGATACCTTGGCCTTCAGTTCTTTTTCACATTCCTCATTCCTCCATCATCCACTCCACACTCAGAAAGCACTCAGAGAGATACCTCATTCATCCAGAGAAGAATAACCTACATCAGCTCCATCACAGCCTACGGTCTCTCCACAATTCATTTCTGTAGCTTAATCACAGGTTACGGTGGATGTTAGTCCAGCAGCTCTCTCCACCAAAAAATTAAACTGGAAAATTAATTATTAATGATCTCCTGCTCTGCCAGCTTATGAAAAAATGCATTAATCAAACACTGACAACCGCTTTGTTCTCATTAGTGTAGTGCAGAAATAAAGTGATTCCACATGCACTGTTTATAATCCCAAAAGGTCATTCTTAAATCTTAGCGACTCACTTCGGGCTGAAAGGACTGATCTGTGGGCTAAGGGTGGGGGAGCTCCATAACAGCCCTTAATTAATACATTTCACGGACAATGCACAGTCCTCCAGGAGTCCTTATGTATGGTTACCATACGCCCCAACACGAATGTATCAATTTGGGTCCAGTACATTCAGTGTTACGCACACTCAAATAAACATTATATTATGGATAACAGATCGTGTCGGGGACGAAAACATAAAACAGGCTTGGGAAATTTGAACTTCAACTGGTATTGATGGCATGGGGTGGGAGATAAAAGATGTGAGGGAATGAGAATTGACAAGGCCCGCTGTGTTGTTTACATGGTGAACACTGAGATATTACAGTGCATCATATTGTCTTTGAGCTTGGTTATTCTTTTGCAAGGTTTTTGATGTTCAGGTCATGTTACACAACTTGACCATGTTGGCATATGGGTCAATGACATGATGCTATTGTTTTATGTCCTATTAAGTTATTTCCAAAATGCATTACAAATTCATAGATGTTGTGATTCTTATTAACATGGTTTAAAGTTCTGTATTTAAAATCAATCAAACAATAACTGTGTCAAGGGCAATAAGACTTTCAAAATTTCAAAAATACTTTTTGTATGCGTTGTGGTACTCTTGTGAACATGTGTCGAAGACTAACAGAGAAGAGAAGAAATTATTGGGTAAAGTCATAATTTTTGTTTTCTTTGTGCACAAAAAAGTATTATTGTAGCTTTATAACATTACGGTTGAACGGCTGATGTCACATAGACCATTTTAACGATGTCCTTACAACCTTTCTGAGTCTTGAGCGTGGTAGTTCCGTTGATATCTATGCAGGGTCAGATAGCACTCGGATTTTATCAAAAATATCTTAATTGGTGTTCAGAAGATGAATGATGGTCTTGGAACAACATGAGAGTGAGTAATTATAAACATAAGTTTAATTTTTGGGTGAACTATTCAATTCAAGTTTATTTGTATAGAACTTTTAACAGTTCAAATTACTGCAAAGCAGCTTTACAGAAAATTAAAGTTTCTGCATTATATTTAGTAATAGCTTATCAGTGGTGACTATCTCAAGTTGATGTCCATATGGCAGAAATGTATGGTAAAAATCAAGCAGGGTTTGGCTGCAGACGATTCGTGTCGAATGCAAGTGACGTCACAGGTAGCAGAAAGTGCAAGCAGCGATTGCAAGTGACATTGTATTTTAGTTGATTTTTTCTTGTCTTCACCACCTGGCTACTGTTGTAAAATGTTGAGAGATTCAAACAAAAATGAATCGATAAATAGAACAAAATAAAAAATTAAAAAGACTGCAAGTGACATCACTCGCGGAAGTGTCTGAGCGTGCAAGTGCTGAGCGTGCAAGTGCAAGTCAGCCTGCAGCCAGACCCTATTGAGCAGAGTTGGCATCATCTGAGGTCCTCTGAAGGGTTGACATCATCTCTTCTCAGGTGTTCGGTCAACTCATGTCTTTGTAAGGGCTAGATCCAGACTGAAGCTTGTGTAATTCCCAGTTACCAGAAACAGAGAAGGCAATAGAGAAAAAATAGCGTAGTTGATGTTCCAACTAAGCAAAAAAGTATGTGTCCAACCCAAGCAGAAGAATTAAAATGTGCATTTGATCAGATGTAACTGAAGTACAACGTTATGCGATACATTATGTAAATGCTTGGCTAAAGAGATGTGTCTTTAATCTAGATTTAAACAGAGAGAGTGTGTCTGGACTATCCCTTTGAACCAGATTATTTTCCCCCCTATTCTTTTATTGACAGGCATCAACATGGACATTGACTCAACCTTTAATGTCAACAACAAAACATCTAAGAATGGTCTCTTATCAGATCATATATCCAATGGATGTTATATTAAGAATAACACAGATAATGTTGGGTGGACAAAAAATATATATAAATAAAAAGTATGAAATACTACATTTTTTTTTAGGAAATTAGAGCTTTAACTCATATTGACTGCATGGGGCGGAAAAGATACGAATGAACGAGGAATGACACGGCACGTTGTGTCGTTTATGTGCCGAGAGCGGGGATGAATGATATATGCGGACCAGGACCCACGCTGGGAGAAGCTATCAGCCAAATGGAGCTGTCTGCCACAAACCACCATTTTGAAGAAAGAAGCATTTGCTTAACATATTACTACAGCTGCTGGTGGTGCAACTTACAGCCGTCAAAAAATAAAAAAGATACAGGGGGTTACAAAATTACATATTGGCGTCTGTTATAGAGAGGATGCGTGCAATATATGCAGGGTGCTGTGGAAATGATGTGCATGTGTAAAGTGAATATGTAAAGCAGGGTTTCTAAGTAGGGTTTGGGATAAATATCACATTTCTTTCTTTTTTATTTCTTTCTCTATTATCCCTCACACACACACACACACACACACACACACACACACACACACACACACACACGCATACAGACACACCTGCCTGCTCTTATAGCATTTTATTCTGTGTGTCAGTGTCAATGTTGTTTGGGAAGACTGTGATGAAATCTGTCGCATAATGGATGCTGGGTCGCGTTTTTCAGGAAGGACTCGTCAGAGCATTTGCTTTAGAGTGGGGGTGGACATGTGGCAAAATCTGGTTGTGAATCACCTGACGGATGTTTTGACTGTAAAATCAAGCCTTGCAGGAGAGACAAGACTAGACAAGAAAAGTATAGGAGAGAATGAGGTTAGTTGAAGCTATTGAAAACTCCCACTCTTAGTTAAAAAAGGATGCAGTCATTATGACCTTCTGTTAATATTATGACTGTTTTTCAAATCATAGAATTACAGTGAAATATTGGTGCAACTACCAGTAAATTGAGTGCATACCTCAATAATCTTGCATGATTGATTTAGATATTCTCTTTCCAGAATTTTTGAAAACTCTTACAAATACATATGCAATTATGTAGGGTATGCAGAGTATGCATAGTAATTATTCCATGCATTTTTATTGCAAATTGTTAACACTGCAGTGTGTATATTAGATATTCTGCTGCATGAATAGGAATACATAAATCCCATAGCACATATAGACAGGTGGAGCTGGGGGAGATGGAGGGTTTTAATCAGAAGAATCAGCAGAGGCCAATTAGTTTATGCCGTGAAGTAAATTATGTAATTGCTAGCAGACTACATGTAAAGGACCTATCAGACATCTCAAGACTGAACTAGATATGTCAGTTAGTTTTCATTGAATATTTATATTTTATTTCAGCCTGAGACAGAAATGTGTCCATTGAATGCACACTTCAGAATCAGTTGATATGGAATTGATATGGATATAATTATTATTAATATTTATTTATTTATTTTTTACTTAGTTTTTATTATTATTATTATTTTTACAAAGGGACACCATGCACTGGCCAATCACTTTTTATTTTCTTTTGTACAGTTAGATGTACAGCTTGTGTACATATAGAGAGTTTTTTTGTCTTATTGCAAGTTTTAAACTTACTTCTGCTAGTTAAACATGCAAACAGTGATGTGTTTATGTATAGCACAATCACAGTAATGAAACAAAATGTAAGAATTCCATCTTATTTTTAAAGGCACAGATGTCCTGAGCACTGTGAATGAAGCCAAGACAGACTGATTTTTAATTAACTGCATTTCTCCTGTGCAGGAGGCTGGTGCCGAAGACGCTAATCTACCTAACAGCTTCCCTCCCCAGATCTTCATTTACTTCCTTTCTTTGATCTCTGTTATGATCCAAACGGAAATCACTATGAAAAGACAGGTGCCAATAGAGGTGACTGAAAATGCTTAAACTCTTTTGATTCTTGGCAACATTTACATATTTGTTTCTCAACGAATTCTATTCAATCTTTGTTTTTCAAAGCCCCAAATCACAGTACTTCACATGATTTCACCCGCATCTCAGAATGCCATTTGCCACACTAAAATAAAAAACACAGAATTGGCTAATTTTCTCTCCTGGTCTATTTTTTTGAGAATCTGGCCCTATGAATTGCTGATATTGTCATGCAGCAGTCATCTTCAGCAGCGATCAATAGAGTACTCGAAAGCAGCCATTTGGAAGCCAACCTTGCTTCCTCAGTAAACACGGCAAAGCGGAATGAATACCAATCTACGTGGTTGTTTATACATATAACTAAAAGCAGTAATCTGAGCCTCTATCCCCGTGTGCAAGAACTTTCTGGAATGCTAACAGAAATGAAGAGGCAATGGCAGAGAGCATTCATTCAACACAGACATGGAGCATAAATGTAATTAGAGATGATATTCAGGGAATGGAAAGAGGAAACTATCATATTTCCTTATTACTGGATGCCTCAAAGCAGTCAATTTAAAAATGAGTAATGAACACACTATGTAAGTATGCAAAAACGCTGGAAGACGTTGAGAGGTGTTATTTATCAACTAGTTAGTTAGATGTGCATATATAACTTGTTTGGTAAAAGACAGGCAGAAGAAAGTGAAACTTCACAAGTGATTTGTTTCACTTTGAAAATAAGTTATTAAGGACATTAATTTAATGGTACTAAGCATGACTAATATAGTGCTGATTTGAACAAACCCATAACCCTTGAACATTTTATGCACTATTGAGGAAACTAAGGTGTTCATTGAAGTCATTGTATCTGTACCTGTTGCAATGGAAACAGTTATCTGTGTTCTATGTGGCTCAGTGGTTAGAGCATTGCGTTAGCAGGGCAAAAGTTGTGGGTTCGATTCCCAGGGAACACATGTACTGACAAGAAAATGTATAGCCTGAATGTACTGTAAGTCGCTTTGGATAAAAGCATCTGCTAAATGCATAAATGTAAATGTGTATAGCTGTATAGTTCAATTTATTTGAACTGAATTTTCTGTGTAACCGTAAATGTGCCATTTCAAATATGTCTTGCATAATTCATTCAATTTGCTTTTATGTAAAATAAATTGAATGCATTTATGTAAAAAAAATGCACTATGTAAAATAAATCAAATTTATGTGCATGCAAAATAAATGTTGTTTATAGTGATTTTGATTAATCTTAGGAAGTTGATTCCTTTCAGTCTGTTGACTCAAATTTGTTCACTGAATCTTTTTGCAGACTACATTGTTACGCCAGTAGGTGATGACAAGGGGCACAGAAATATCATCGTAAGTCACTGAAGCATATACAACTGATTTAAAAAAAGGGGAGAAGGAAAAAGACACAAGTCTTTTTTTATAATTCATAACATTTTCTTGAATTTTAATTAATGAGGTAATTTAAACTGAGTTTCAATGATGGTGATTCATTCAAAAACACTACTGCTTCTGAAATGGCATTTAGGTGTCTTTACACAGACTGTTTAATTATGCTCAGAGGTGGCATTTATGCATTTACACAGCAATTGCACTTTAATACAGTACTTTGATACTGAGATGGGTCAGAGCAGGCATAATGCAGTCTGGCTTTTATAGAATGTGTCATTGCATCTTTAGACATACATTTGAGCAGGCACAGAGCAGCCTTAACTTGGCTATGTAAAGACGCCTATGGAGAGATTGGATAATTTTACTGACTCATTTGACCTCGTTCAGCAAAATTAACACATCTTTAATCCAGTTATTTAATTAATTTTTAAATTAAAATGTTAGAGTTTCAATAGCCATACACTTGTAATCTTTATTTTGATTTGGAAATTATCATACAAAAGATGTAGCCACATTAGCAAATAGTTTGCAGACAACAAAGGTCCATTGTCTAATGTCAATAGTGTAGCGATATATGAAGCACTGAAAATCATTTTCTGTTGGTCATCTACTGTAAGTGAATTTGTGTGACCAACTTGAACCTGTTGTAAAATGTGTGTGAAGAAATCCTTCACCCTCACTTAAATTTTTGGAATAAAGAGATTTATTTTGTAAAAATTCACAGAAGAACAATACATGTGACCACACTTTTGTGTCAGGGCTTGCATTACCATTAGAAAATGTAAATAGTATATAATCAGATGCCTTTCATAATCAATTTGGCAGGAAATGACACAATGCCAGGGTTATTTTCAATTGTTTTGTGTTCTAGATGGTTTTGCAGCAAAAAAGGTATTTTTTTTTTTTTTTTTTTAAGACACAATGGGCTCTCTCTTTAATGGACAGCTTTTGTTTCCATAGTAACCCTAGCACATTTATCAAAAGCCAATTTTTTCAAATGCATGCAGGCCTATGTTGCTGGGCCTTTGTAAATTTAATTATGTATGCCTTGTGTATTTATTTATTTTATATATATATTTTTTTTTAGCTCGCCATGGTTCTGACGTACAGCAGCAGTATTACACAAGCTCTTGGCTAATGCTCTGCACTTATCAGTAAAACATGAAGGTTTTTAATGTTTTTTTTATTCTGACACTTACACCTTTACCTGATTTCCAACCTAAGCGCTATTGGCTAACCATCTGGTCTTGTACTGTATGTTTCAATTTTAATGCTGCACGTTTTAAAAGCTAATGCAGAAAACTAAACTATAAAAAGGTAT
Organism: Ptychobarbus kaznakovi; assembly: GCA_027422405.1. NCBI lineage: Eukaryota > Metazoa > Chordata > Actinopteri > Cypriniformes > Cyprinidae > Ptychobarbus > Ptychobarbus kaznakovi. Next base: position 27,291 of record JAPDDN010000076.1, read on the forward strand.
ATATTTTTTTTCTTGCTCTGATTTGTTTTTGCACGTTTATTTTTCCAAGAAAAAAAAATAAGTAAAAAGTGGTTTCAAAGAGATGCTACTGCAAAATGTTTCTGACACAAAATCATATTTCTCAGAGGTTGTTCTTTTATAACTCAGGAGACTAAATAGAGTTATTTGTTATGTTTTCAGCGTCATCTCAGATGTTGGTAATAACATATTTAGGGGAAATAAAAATAGACAAATGTATGAGGCAGTATTGAAACCTTTCTCTATTGTCTGCATATGTCTAAGTAAGGTTTAAGACATTATTAAGATTCTGAAATTCTAGAAGAGATATATGAGATCACTGGTATTTTGACCTCTTTTCAACTTAACTTTTTTTTTCTCAAGAGAATAATATGAAACTATGCAATATTTTTATTTGTTTCCCATTTGCTTTAAATTCAAATTTGAATAGTATATGATTTTCGTAATTTCATATAAACTTAATTTTAATAGGCTTGTTTTACCCTTTTCCTCTTTTTTAAGCAGCTTTTAAAACAGGCATTCTGCACTTTCTAGATTCAGATTCTAGAAGTCTACTGTCTACCTTATGCCAATCGATCCAATCACACACACACACACACACGCACGCACACACACACACACACACACACACACACACACACACACACACACACACACACACACACACACACACACACACACACACACACACACACACACACACACACACACACACACACACACACACACACACACACACACACACTCTCTCCTCTCTCTCTGTTGGTCTCTCCCCTCTCTTTTTTCCCAGAGTAATCTATTTTTGTCATGGCTGGACAATCAGACCCAACTTTCTCATTTAGAAGTGTATGCAGGCTGCCTCCCAGATGGACAGCCACAGAGTGCAGCGACAGGAACCGATGCTGTTTTTTTAGAGACGGGGCTATGTGCTACCACAGGCAAATAATATTTTTAGACAAGAACATCACTATAGGCACAATATGCCCTGGTGGATGATTTTTCATTTAAAATTTCGAGGTCTATCTATTGAGAACGGTAAACAACAAGTGCTAAGCACCGTTAAAGGGACAGTTCACTCAAAACTGAACAATCTGTGTATTCACTGGACATCGTTTTGTTGTATACCTCTTGCCATTCAATGTTAATGTTTGTTTATTCACACACACAGGCACATCATATATACATATTGTGATGGATAGATACTCTTTCTTTCTTTTCTGAAGAAAACATAAGAAGATATTTTGAAGAATGTTGGTAGTGATGGCTGTATGGAGAGAGAGAGAAAGATAGAGAGAAAAATATAGTATCAAAACTGAGTATTTGAGATAAATGACATAACTTTAATTTTTGGGTGAACTATTCTTTTAAGGATGTATTTTTTAAAGAATTTCATCTTTTTAATGAGGCTTTTAGTTCAAAAACATATGTTTCTCTTCATTATGACATAACAACAGTTGTGCCATACATATGTATTATTATTATTATTATTATTATTATTAGATGTGTAGTTACACATTTTTAAGAAAAACTAAAATGATAACTGACTCATAATTCTGTTGCAGTCTTCTGAAATATTTAGGTCACGTCCCAAAACCATTTAAACTGGCGGTTATTAAGCCTCTTATTAAGAAACCAAAATTAGATCCTTGTGAACTGGCAAATTACAGACCCATTTCAAATCTTCCGTTTATGTCAAAAATATTAGAAAAAGTAGTGTCTGCTCAATTGTGCTCCTTTTTGCTAAAAAATTATATCTATGAAGAATTTCAGTCAGGTGTTAGGCCCCGTCATAGCACAGAAACTGCCTTGTTAAAATTACAAATGACTTGCTTCTTGCGTCAACAAAGGCTGCCCGATCGCTACCACTTTGTTTATTTAAACGGGGAGGCATCTCAATTATCACCAGTAAAGTATGGAGTACCACAAGGATCTGTCCTAGGTCCTCTGCTATTTTCATTATACATGTTGCCCCTTGGTAATATTATTAGAAAATACGGGATTAGTTTTCATTGTTATGCTGATGACACTCAACTATATATCTCAACAAGACCAGATGAAACGTCTAAATTATCTAAGCTAACGGAGTGTGTTAAAAATGTAAAAGATTGGATGACCAATAATTTTCTCCTATAAAATTCTGATAAGACAGAGATATTACTTATTGGACCTAAAAACAGTACACAGAATATCTTGGATAACAATTTGCAACTAGACAGATGTGCTGTTACCTCCTCTACAGTCAACAATCTGGGTGTTATATTAGACAGCAACATATCTTTTGAAAATCATATTTCCAATGTTACAAAAACAGCATTTTTCCCATCTTAGAAACATTGCCAAGCTACGGACATGTTAAGTTTTCTGATGCGAAAAGTTAGTTCATGCATTCATGACCTCTAGACTGGACTATTGTAATGCACTGCTAGGTGGTTGTCCTGCATCTTCAATAAACAAGCTACAGATAGTACAAAATGCTGCGGCAAGAGTCCTTACCAGGTCAAGAAAATATGATCATATTACTCCAATTTTACAGTCTCTGCACTGGCTACCTATTAAGTTCTGTATCAGTTACAAAATATTATTACTTGCCTATAAGGCCCTAAATGATTTAGCTCCTGCGTACCTAACTAATCTTCTATCACGCTACAATCCAACCCGCTCCCTAAGGTCACAAAACTCTGGACTCTTGGTAGTACCTCAGATAGCAAAGTCCACTAAAGGAGGTAGAACTTTTTCATACTTGGCTCCCAAACTCTGGAATAGCCTTCCTGATAACGTTCGGGGTTCAGACACACTCTCTTTATTTAAATCTAGATTAAAGACACATCTCTTTAGCCAAGCATTCATATAATGCATCTCACAATCTAGTACCAGTCTATCTGAACAAATGCACATTATTATGCTTTAGCTTGGGTTATACTGATAATTTCATCCAGGGTTATTCCTGGATGGAACAACTGCTACGCTAATTGTCTTTATTGTTTCTATGTTTCTGTCATGGGATTAACATCCCGTGGTAGCTAGGAATTACACAAGCTTCAGTCTGGATCCAACACAACGATCTGAGATGACCGAACACCTGAGAAGAGACAATGACAACCCTTCGGAGGACCTCAGAGGAAGCCAACCATCAGCGATGATACTGACTTAACCAAATTTTGCCATAAATGGTGGATCAGCACCCAGAGACAACCTCTACAGCCCTGAACGTCAGCGGAGTCTAGGACACATAGATGAGCCCCAGAGACAGATCTCCAGTGAGGAACTCGTCACCTAGACATCCATCGGGTAAAGACCACTGGAACCAGTGGACCACTTGACTTTGAAGCAGTTGGAACAAACTACTGGTTCGTCTGGCCGGAGGGGAACTGCCCCCCCCGACTGAGCCTGGTTTCTCCCAAGGTTTTTTTCTCCATTCTGTCACCGATGGAGTTTTGGTTCCTTGCCGCTGTCGCCTCTGGCTTGCTTAGTTGGGGAATCTTAATTTCCAGCAAAATCATCGACTTGATTGCACAGATATTATTTAAACTGAACTGAGCTGGACAATGCCATTACTAAATTCAATAATGAAATGCATTCATCTGAAAATTGAGTGTTAAATCCTGACATTTTACATTATTGACACAATTTTCCTATTTGATATTGTGCAGTGCTTTGTTACAATTTGTATTGTTAAAAGCGCTATATAAATAAAGGTGACTTGACTTGACTTGAAACATGATGGTTTGATTCAGTGTTGCTTTTTGTGAAGCACCAGCTAAAATATACCCATTAAAATGCTTTTATGGTGCTTTTAATGCATTTATTTTGGTCCTTTTTTATGGTTCAGAACCCTTGGTCAGGTCACTATGAACTGCCATTCATCATACCACAATATCTGCCTAAAAGTTAATAAAAAATCCACTTTGGTGTTCCACCGAGAAAATAACAGCATGTGGTTATGGAACAACATGAGAGTGTGTACTGTAAATAATGACAGTTTTCATTTGTGGGTGAACTGTCTCTTTAAGGGTTCAGTGAGCCTCATGGTTTACTGCTGTAATCACTTGCCTGGATGATCATTATTTTCACTATTGTCATGTTGTTCCCAACACTGTTTGGCAATTGCGACTGTACATCAACACGTTTAACAGCTGGTCATTGTTCATTACAGCTCAGATGTTTAGTTCTTCTGTGGTTTCGCTCCTTCTGCTCAACGTTTCAGCTGCATCCTCAAATCACTTTACAAAGAGTGTTTAAGTGACTTGTAGCGTCACCTAAAGCAGATGGTCTAATCGCAGAGGGACTGTTTTAAGCTAAAAGTGAGAGACAGACGATTTATCTGTCATTCGGCAAGCTCCAGAGACACTGCTTGCACTTGCCAATTAAAAACTATTTACCCTTGCTTTTTTGCAACGGGCTGTACTTGCATTCGTACATTGGTCGACATGGCACTAAAACGAGGTAAAAATTTTCCCATCCTGAGGACCCTAGAGAGAGTGCGAACAGCACGCAAGACGAGGTGATGTTTAGAAAGAACACATTAACTCTGCTCACAGTAAACATTCATATGATTTGCGTGAATGCCTGGCTGCATTTGCGGTCAGGTGTTATTTGCTCAAACAAAATAAAACTGACAAGGCATATTACCTATGAGATCTGGATATATCACCAGGCTATTTACAGACACTTTAATGTAGAATACATACTATTTTGTTCTACTTTGTTTTAGATTGCTTTTGTATATGTCTGCATTAGTAGTCCTTGATATAAAGAAAATGTTCAGGGGGTAATGCAATACTATTGCAAGAGAGTAAAAATATGTTGAAAGTGAACACAAAACACAAAAGAAATTAAGTTTAATTTCTCCTTTCATCTCATATCTTGCCATGTCCCAGAAGGGGTTCTTACCCCTATAGTGTAAGAATACTTAAAGTTTATGCTATACCCCTGCTATACAGTAATCTTCACTGTAAGGACAAGGATTAATAATATTCACGGGGCTCATGTGCCAGTAAGGAGGCTAACAATGCCCCTGCTTCACAACTGAATAAGATTTTATATTTGATTTAATATTTTGTAAAGCATTGGGTGGAGAGAGAGGGGGGCAGGATCGGCACTCAGATCAAATTCAGGTCGCCACAGTCGCACTATATGTCAGCACACTAACCACGAGACACTATTGGCACCAACTAGTCAGATGCTTTTAGTATGTTTTTCAGAATGCACATTTTCAGAGATGTTTTTTTATTTATTTAAAGGCAGCCAATAAGACCTGCAGGGATTCAAGCAATACTTTTACAGCATAGGCATAGAGTATCTCATAGGGAAGTAATTCAAAAATAAGATATCAATTTTAATGGTTTAATGTTAATTAATTCTAATTTTAGATGAATTGCCATAATTAATTGCATTGTTTTTGTCAGTTTTATTTAAAGATAATAAAATTCCAGCAAGCAAATGCAATTACTTTACTTGAAACACACCATATTTCTGTTAAATATCTCAGCTGGTTTTTATTTATAAATTTGCTGTCAGGACTCTCTCAGAGGCTATTTCTCTCTGATTGCCCCCAGAACTGTCAAAACTTGCGAAAGACAAACAAGCTTACGTCTCTTAAAACGTAGGAAAACAAATTTTAAACAACCTTATCAAACTCTCCTTTTGCACTTCACGGCTCTCCCAACTCAGACATCACAAATGCAGCTATTACAGGTCTATAAAAGTGAAGGTATGTCTCAAGAGGAAGAAGTAGCTTACTTTCAATTAAAGGTCCAACATATTAGGAATATGTTCAGCTTTCCTGTTGAAAATAAACTCCTGAAGACTGTCATATTGATTTAAACTTTCCATCAAATGTCACAAAATAATATCTTAAAACTTACTTTTTTTAACCCTGTCTCTGTGTATTTTGGCAAGTCTTTGAATTTTGTCTTGCACTTCTGTAATGGCATCTATTTCTTTTTCCACACTGCCTAAATGCCCTCTGGCTTTGCCTGAGCCCTGCTACAGTAGCCATGCCCTAAACTCTCGTTATTTGATTCAAGGAGGTATGCAAATACATGGGTTGACAGACAGGTAGGATATCCAATGATATAGACCACTTTAATTTAATTATTGATTGCTATCAGACTGTGAAGATACTTTCAGATCAAGAGATCTAAGGTATAACTTACACTTTTTTCCCCATTTGTTTTCAGAAATTTTCAGAAAAAAAAAATTTTTGGGGGGAACTGTTTATTTAAAGCTGCAGTCCGTAACTTTTTGGGGGGTTAAAAATTTATCCAAAATCAATATTTGAGCAAGTACATAACCAGCCAGTGTTCAAAACTATAACATTACTTTATCCCGATTCACAACAGGTTAGCTTATAATAATGTTTTCTAATTTGAGTGACTAATGTGACTTTTTTTTTAAGTAAAAAAACAAACACCTACCATAGGGGTCAAAATAGAATTTTAATAAAATATAAAATTAAATAAAATAATTAATTGTAATTAAATTGTATTATTTACTAAATTGTAACTCTAGACAGTTACCTATGGCAGTAATACAGCTGTCGGATTGATTTTATAGTATCAAGCATTCAGAAATCACGCAAAAGAAAATTAAGCAGTTTTACTACAAAAACCATGGTTAATTTTTGTAAAGGTTGTGAAGTCCACATGTTTTATTGTTGAAGAAATTATAGAGGCTGTTTCATCTATAGCAAATAGGTGGCCAAAAATGAAAGATTCAGTGGATATTTGAATTAAATGTTTGGTTAATAGCCTATTAAAGAAGGATCGTGTAACAACAGCAATTTCCAGGCCTTTGGTGCCCTTTACGGGCATTTGTAACATGTAATGTTGAAAAAAAAACAATAGACAAAATTTGTGATGGTTTGACTGGTTATAATGGCACAGTGGGAAAATGGGAAAGTGACATGCAGGCTTTGTTTTTTTCTTTTTTTTCTTCTCTGCGCAGGATTGCTGATGTCTTTTCACGGGCATAGTTGTCCATCAACTATGATCATCTGCGTTCAGCCGCAAACATGAGGTGTGAGCGCCGGTTGCGGGTGCAGGAATGGTGCGTCACGTATTTGTTGTTTTTTTTTAGCAACTGGGATGGTGCCCCCCAGGACTTGGTGCCCTACGCAAAATGCGTACTCTGCATATTAGTATTGTTCATGTCGCACAGAAAGGGCAAGGGCACTTTAGCGTCGGACCTCAAAGGGTCAGGGGCTTTTAGCTTGTACTGCAACTATACTAAAAGTGAACTTATAAGTATACTGATAGTTTACTAATTAAATATATGTAGTAGCATTTTTAGTATACTTTGAAGTATTATTGTCTCAGTAAGCTACTAGTTTAGGAGTTTTATTCTGCAAGTATACTCGTAAGTTTTCTTTAAGTGAACTTCACATCATACTTTAAGCATACTACTATGTCTCTATTTAGGTATTCATTTGTATATATTTTGTTATATGATTATCTAAAAACATCAAAAGAAAGAACAGTATCTGCTTGTAAACAAAAACATGTTATTCTAGCTTCATGCAGTCTTTTTTAAACACTTGAATGTGAGTAATTTTCATAAATAAAAAAATACACTGACCAAAATTATAAACGCAACACTTTTGTTTTTGCCTCCATTTTTCATGAGCTGAACTCAAAGATCTAAGACTTTTTTTATGTACACAAAAGGCCTATTTCTTTCAAATATTGTTCACAAGTCTGTCTAAATCTGTGTTAGTGAGCACTTCTCCTTTGCCGAGATAATCCATCCACCTCACAGGTGTGGCATATCAAGATGCTGATTAGACAGCATGATTTTTACTGCCTTAGGCTGGCCACAATAAAAGGCCACTCTAAAATGAACAATTTTCCTCTGAGGTCTCTCACAACCCTGATTACAGAAAAACGACTCTTTGCATTTGTTTGCATGTTTGTGATGGGTGAAACAAGGGATTGCAGGCTTTCTTTTGGAAGAATTCCCCTCAGGAAGGCATGGAGTCAGGTGTATTGTTTATGAGTTTCCATCTGTTCCTCTGACAGGTTCTGGGTTCACCTGTGAGACACAGCCACCTGTTGTTTTCCTGATTGCAGCGAGCAAGAATCAGACACAGGTCGCCACGGTTGCCGAACTGACAGCGGCGAGACCAAAAGCTATTGACACGCACCATTGGTGGAATAGTCCAATATTCACTGGAACAATATTTTAGACAGATCATCACCGTCTTATCCCCAACCTGCTAGCTGGGCCTCTCAGCTGTGTTATCTTTTTGTCAATGCTCCTATTTGATGGTTGTAACTGACGTCCCGTTGGCTGCAGAGAGGTGGTGAGTGGCTGAGGACACGCATGACAAACCGGAGGCAAATATGAGGTACGTGATCATGCATACCCTTGAGCTGTGGGACACTGGCAGAAATATAGATAAATAAATACAAAGTTCAAAGGAAAGAGAAGTTCACCCGCTGAGAGCCTGTGAGAAAACTTCTGAGACAATCCAAGTCCAATCAATAAACTTGAGCTCATGAAAAGCATCTAAATATGCACATAGTACGTACTGTGATGTTAATCAAATCAAATTAAAGCACCATATCACATTCCCCTCCATCAAGTTTAATTTGTAACACATTTTAAATTATGAATTCCACAGGGTTATAATTGGGATAACACTCTCTAAATTATGTTTTTTTATAGAAATGGGGAATTGGCTAACGACCGCTTACCACTTAAATTGAGAATATTAATCATAAGTTTTACAGCTCTCAACTGCCTCAGCGCATGACACATAACCAAACTGATTATTCTCTACACAACTTCTCAATTTAGTATGTAATCTTCCGTGTGTAACAGGTCATTTTCTGCCAGTCATCGACTTTCCAATTTTCTTCACCTTTTAAATCATATTTTTTTTATGTTATTATACAGTCTCTTGATAATGACTCATTCTCTTCATTGGACCTCTTTTTAAACTCTGCAAGGCTTTCTTTACAATTTCATACTTTCAAACTAATTTTTTTTTTGACCTGTGAATCAATCCATACAAGGCCTTGTGGTCAGCATGTGTTCAAACAAACATGATCTCAGGTATCTGTGGTTCTTGCACATACTTTATTTCTGTTCTGGGTGATTTCTGGTACCGTATTTAACTTGTTTTGAACAATTCATTCACTTTAACCCAAACTTGAAAATCCAAAATGCAAAACATGAAACCATGAAAACAAAGACCATGAATGTGACCTGAAACAATGAGCTGAGTTATGGAACAAGAAATAGCATGCACACTTCAATACCTCACAAATTAACAAGGTAAATAAGAAGGTTTAAATAAAAGACTAGAATAATCACTTGACAAAAACCACCAATGACAAAACAGAACTAAGACAATGGACCCTTTTCACAAGACTGTGATTGTAAATCCTCAAACTTTTTATATATATATATATTGAGAAAAAAATAAAATAATTCATAATACATTCATAACACCATGCTTTATATTATATCACATTTGTATCAAATTACACAAAAAACAACAGTTAACGCTAATGCAAGGGTGTTTCTAATGCAGAAGTTTCTAATGAATTTGATGTTGCTCTGAGCAGTGTCCACTTTAAACCTATTTTTACAATTTGTAAAATAAATAAACAAACAAATAATTTAAACATTGTAATTTTAACTGTATTTTTGATCAAATAAATGCAGCCTTGATGAGCCTCGCAAAAATCTTACTAATAAGAGTCAGGTTAAGGGTCATGCAGAAGAAGACATTAATATGTGCTTTAAAAGTACCAATAAATAGCCAACATGCTAGTATTATGTATGCTTATAAACAACTAGTTAATAGTGAATAGTTTTCCTAATTTAAAGTGTTATCTTTCATTTTAAATCCAAATATACAAAAACAAATGTGTAAATGTTACTTACAAAATTGTAATAATGTAATGTAAATGTCACCTATGAAAACACTTTTCAAATAACAAATTATTTATTAATAATAATATGTTTTTTATAATTTGTATAGACATATAGTGCTAGTGCCTTCAAACAGAAAGTTATTCACTTTATGATTAAAAAGCCTGGCAAATTAGCAAATCAAAAAAGCATAATAGCGTTATTTTAAATATTGGTCTACTGGTGAGATCGATGTGAGATCTGGATCAATTCAGTCAAGTCAATAAGGAACCTGGTATGCTGCTGGGAGAGGGTTTGATTGGGACTGGACCTTGGTGGGTGGTCAGCCCTGGGCAGCATCCTGTACAAATCACTTTTGCTTTCACTCAGCTCAGCAAGCCACCTGCTAACCTTTCCTCCCATTACCAGACAAGATGTGCTTTTGTGTAGCACCTCTTCATCAGCAGCAGAATGTTATTCTAGTGTGCTTATCATACATTTACAATGCATGAAATTTTGCTAAAAAAAAATCAACCAGCTAAAACTAGAGGAAGAAAATCATTTTCACAGATTTTCAGAGTGTTATCCAGAGAATCTGCTTTGTATGCAAGCACATGATGCGACGTGCTCTTGTGTGCTGCATCCAGATCTATAGTTTTCACGCTTCTCTGAGGAGAAGCCTGGCTTGGAACTAAGGTGCAGGCCAGCATTCATCTTCATAATAACTGTGTCATTGGCCCTGCATGCTAGCTAAGCCTTCACACTCACTACCTTAAACATGCTCAGCCCCCCATATATATCCGTCACACCACGGACCCAAGCTCAGCTCGCTCAACGTGTCCGCATCACTCACAAACCCCCAAATGTTCCTCGATGCTGGCGTGTTGGTTCATGGTACATAATTATTTTTTTCTTTCTCTCTTGCAAATCTCTCCAGACAAGCTGTCAATTGAGTTGTCAGATGAGTGAAATATGAATTCCCCCCTGTAATGATAGTTCCAGTTGGGAAGAGAGGCGTTGTCATTAACAAAATTACACATACCAACTCGAAATGAGTTTCTGTGCCATTTTTTACTCCCCTGGCTAGCCTTCCGCACCAGTTTACGATTATGAATAATAATTTTTCATTGATGCGAGGTGATAGTTTGAATTGGTGTTGTCATGCAAAACAACAGCTAATTAAACTCTCAGGACATGGAAATCAAGAAAAGGAGTGCTGCTTTCAACAATAGTTAGCAAGACATAATTCCCCAAACAAATTAACTGTGCTCTGTAAAGTTAAATGAATTAATAAATAAGAAAATGAAGGGGAGAAAAGGTAGAAGAAAGTGGGTAAGATGTGTAAGAGAAGAGTAATAACCATTTACAAGTGATAATGAACTGGTACAGTAAATGTGTGTATGTATGTGTTTGTTTGTTTATTTATTCACCGAAGCCAACTGCATTCAATGAATGAATGTATGAATGAAGGAATTAATTTACACAACTACTTGATAAAACAAGAATGCAACAAGAGTGAGATTTTGGTGGTACAGGATGAGAATTACAATGGTATCTCCAATGAAACCTACGTCCTACGTTATAATATTTTATTGCCTCATATTTGATATCATAATGATGTTAAAGAATCAACATGTTTATCCCTCATGTACTCTCTTCTCCTAGGATAATGGATAACAAGTCTCCCAAACACATAATTATTCTCAAAATACCTTTTCTTGTTAATATAAATGCCACCTGCGTGGCCCAGCGAATCAGATTTATCAGCCTCCTGATGGTACTGCCACCAATGCAAATGACAGTTAACAGTTTAAAGACAGCTGGCGGGTTTCTGTACTTTCCCTCTCTCCTCCTGAGGAGCTGGCAAAAGTATTGGCAAATCTATGAAACATAACTGATGCACAGACCGAGCTGTGATTGATTCTGCCAGAGCGGCAAGGCAGAGAGGAATGCCACTTCAAACACAACTTTTCTGGCTTCCATAGCTCTTTGTGACAGAAAATCTATGCACGAAATGTGAGGAAATTTGTGAGAGAAAGCGCAAAAGGGCAGAGTAGGCCCTTAACAAGCATTCTTTATTAAAGCACAAGAACATTTCTCAACAAAGCACACTCATCTCTCTTTTGGCCTTTTTTTTGTCTGTATAAACACAGCGGTGATGTTAGCGTTCTGTGTTTCACATTTATGCACATTTTAAGAGAAGCATAAAAAGCACAGAATAAATGGCATGTAATAAAGTACTGCTCTTTCAAATATTAAATAAAAGCTGCTATTCAACAAAACATAAGCTTAAAATTATAATTTTTTACTTATACTTTTTTACTTTATAATTTTTTTAAGAATTTAAGAACCACACACAACAAAAAGCATTTTCATAAGAAATAATCATTGCTAAAATTACACACACACACACACACACACACACACATATATTAATTTATAAGAGGTATCATAATTCTCTTTAGCAATGGCCTGCCATTAAAACAGCAGGGATCATTCCCCATTAGCGGCTGTCATGAGCTCAGTATGTCAGCAATATGGTTTATCATAACTGTGAGAGTCCATTTTTCCTATTTTTACCAGCCTTCTTCAATTAACCATAGCTCAGCATGAGCTGCCTGTTAATAACATGCCACCCATCCTCACAGATAATGCACCTGTCATTAGCTGATTAGCCAGCATGATAGAAAGATGCAATTGTTTGTCTGTTTTCTCTCTCTTTTTATTTTTATTAAGGACATAAAATGAATTGCAGTCCTGCAACCCAATTGTTGGCCAACAGATAAATGCAGTTAAATATACAAATATCAGTTTTAAACACTGATGCCAAAACTGAACTACATTCAATGCATGAGAAATACACTGGGGCACTTATGCAAAAGGCTCATTTTGCAGAGACAAAAGCCAAGTGTAAATGGAAATAACAACTTTGGCTGGCTTGGAAATTGAAAATATCAAAAAGCTATTTATTATCTTGGCTATTTATAACATTAAATGTGGAATTTAACATGTGCGTCTGACCCTTATTCCGCTTTGGGAAAAGGTTGAAGGAAACAGAATGCAGGGACGTTAAATGAGATGGACCTCTTGCTATCACAGTAACTCAAGAAACATCTGCCTGCAATTCTTCATTTGAACACCCCTAGAGGCAAATGCAGTTAAAAGGGTAGAAAAGATCACTTCGTGTAATTTAAGAAGTACTAATATCGTTTTTCTGACCTTTTCCTCATCTAGGCATGAAATACATTATGCCATATTGCATTAGTACTATCAGACACAAGGGAAATACAGCCAGTGGTTAGGATTTTGATAGCAAGAATAACTACAACTACTCTCAGCAGGTGTTGATATTGAAAGAAAGAAAGAAATTGACATTTTCTGAAGCTGCTTGTTGCTGAACTTCCTCATCTAAATTATGCCTACACATTATGCTATAAACATACGTGTTGTCAATTTGTTGTACAATTTATTGTATTGTATTTTTCTCTGAAGTGAATGAAACAAAAAGTGTACTTTGCCTTTTAAGAACCTGCAAAACAAGCACTACATAATAATAATTATAATAATAAAAATAATAATAGTAATAGTAGTAGTAATAGATTACACTTCCATTTAACATTTGCAATTGGTTTGTAAAATATGTACTTATACATGTTTAGTTTTGTGACATTTATAATCTTTTGACCACCATTGACCACTAGCCTGTGGTGTTTTGAGCTGAATTGTTTTACGAGGTGATCGGTTTGGTTGATTCAGAGTTTTGAAATTATTAGTTTGTGCAATCACATCTACTGTTGTTCAGCGAATTTTCACAGTCAAAATTGACTAATTTCATTAGTAAAAAGTGTAATCTCAAATTTCACTTGAGGGTGAAAGATTTCCTCATGCAGATTTTGCAACGTTTCATTTAGCAGGTTTTGCAGATTTTTCAAACAAATTTGGCGTGTTGACAATTTGCGGCCACATTTATCGCTGTTTGGTGAATTTTCACAAGTGAAATCCAGTCATTTCAATAGGAATCCATGCAATTGTGAATTGCATGTAAGGGTGAAAGATGTCTTGATAAAGATTTCACAAAATTGCTGCATTGACCAACAAAAAGCTACTTAGTTTTGAAAGTGACTTCTGTGTAAACTGTGCCTCATATATCACTACATAACTTACAACAGACAAATGTATTTTTTGTTGTTTTTTTTCAAATATGCGACTCGTAAATAGTAAACTAAGCAAGCTATTTTCTGTGAATGTGTGAAACTATGTGGATTTATTGGCTGCAATGCATTGCAATGAATTAAAATAATATGATAAGGAAAACATTCAAGGTCAAAATGGCTGAGCCTATGCTTACGTAAAAAAATAGGTGGATTATATCTCTTGGGATATAGCACATGTGATGCAAACAGTTTTACATGTTTATGTCATTCTTGGATTCTTTTGAAGTTTGAAAGCTCCAGTCCACATTCTTTGTAGTTCAGCCTTTACAAGTTGTCCTTTTGTGTTCTATGCAAGAAGAAAAAACATGCCATAGGGTTTTGGAGTGCCATAAAGTGGGTGAACTACTCCTTTAATGTTTAAGCCTGGTAACATAGATCACACCTCGCTGAAACTTTTCAACTTCTTGTTAATGTCAAACACACAACTATGCTGACAATGCAGAGTGCAAAACTGACTGATTGTCAGTGGTTATGCATCATAAGAGCCAGTCCTGCTCCTCTGAACTGAACTACAGTATTTCAGTTCACATTCATGGCTTTGATCAGTGTCCCTGGAGACAGTGAGTCACACAAATTGCTCTCAGACTTTGAAATATGACGATCTTTGAATATGATGCAATTTCTGAACATCTTTTTCACTTTGATTAGCCTATCTCTGTGCCTGGGCCAGGAAACTGCACTTCAGGCTTTCTAACATTAACTCGGGGCACCATCCATCATTATAAAGTTCATTATCAAGATGTTTTTCTTTGCCGTCATTAATCTTGAGTAATCTGATTTGAGATTGATGTGCCCTCTCGCGGATGACACCACAGCTTGATTCCTGTCATTAATCTAGATTTTTGCTTTTGTCATCCTGGGCACTTCCCCCTCACGGCCAAGTAGTGTGCTGCCACTGTAGTAGCTGAGACTCAAAACGCTGATTCAACAGTGCAGGGGAAAATAATAGAAGGTTTTCACTACGCAGGTACAAAATTGGGCCTCTGTGTTTATCATACCTACTATGCAGCACATTTTAAACTCAATTTGAACAGAAATCATATTAGTACTTTTTAATCGCTATATCACACAAGAACATGGGGAAAACACTAAACTACACACACACACACACACACACACACACACACATATTATAAGTATGTATGTATGAATATTTTTGTTTTAATCATAGTTCTTGTTTTTTTGTTCTTTACATGAGCTTGTTCATTCTCTCTGACCCAATTAACCAGACTTCTGTTTGTTTGTTTGTTTGTTTGATTGTTTATTGCACTGTTTCAAATGTTTTAATGTAAATAAATACAGTAAACATATTGAACTTAAACATAAAGGATTAGAAACAGTATTATTATTTCCATGTACCATTGTCAATCAGACCATATATTTGTTTGTTTGTCTGTTTTTTTTTTTTATTGCTTACATACATTTTCAAAACTTTGCACACAAATTCAAGAATTGCCATAATATTATATTTTTGGATATATATATACACTACAGACAGTTATTCAAAACCTGAAGCTCTTCTTTCATGAGCTTCTATGTATATTTACAAGATTGTAATGTAATTGTCAGAGAGACATTGAAAAAAATCATGGTAAACATGAAAGCAAGATTAAAAGTAAACTTCTTTTTTTTAAGCATTTGTGGTTGTGAATACAGTATTACAGAGTATGAAAGAAAATAAATACATCAAACGTGTAGTTGTGTAGATGTGTATTTATATGCCTATTTTAAAGCCATAGGCCTATTCCTTTTAGAAAATAAAATAATTTCAGGGAATAGTTGTAAAAACTATTCATTGTGTGTAAATATTGTTTTAGCGGTGGAGTCGTTATTGGAAGTAGTTATAATGTATTACAGCAGAGTGGAACGGGAGTGGTCTGCCTGTCTGCACTGTATGTGGTGGCAAAAACACATTGTGGATTTGTCAATGGATTCATAACAGTTGTCAGTCTATGATGTGTGCGTGTGTCAGTTGGAAATGAGGGCCCCGACATGCAGCTCTGACTGAGCTGTTAATAAAGTGTGATGATGCTTGTCAGGTGAATATTCATTGCTGCAAAAGCAGGTCTGATCTAAATTGCTAATAGAGAAAGTTTACCTATTTAGAGGCATATTCCTTCGAGAAATTAATCACGATTCTCTCATATGACTGAGGCGTTAACTCTAATCTCATTCTCAGCTGCAGAAAAAAAAGTCCTTGAAATGGCAACAGTCTCACTGTAATTAAATTCTGCCCAGTCTGAAGTCTTTAAGGAAATAGCAGCTCTATTGTACCGTACGATAAGTGCTCTCTTGCTGGTTCTATCCGCCGCCGCTGTAGATTCAAAACACACACATTCAGCCTCACAAGAAGATCCATCACCACAAGTAATCTCTTTTTTTTTGCCAGAATTCAATTTTCTCTCTCAGTGCTTCTCTTCCTTTCTCAATCGATACGGTTATGTATTTGTTATTAAATATACAAACAGAGGCTATATTTGCATCACTTTGCTTTCTCTTTAATTTCTTTAAAATGCTGGACAGATGAATGTCATTTTGAACCTGCTCAGTGAGCAATGTTGTGCCATGAAGTAATGGGCCATAGTGTTATCAAAAAAGTAACATTCGCAGAACTGATATCTTAACTAAATGTGACCCTCTCTGTGAAAACCCAGCTAGTATATTTTGTAATTTTTGTTTTTACTATTTTCTGCATAAAATCATCCTACATATTGTAAAGAACATTCTTTGAAAGTATATTTTTGGTATCTTTAATATTTACCGAGTGAGGCCATGTCAAAGATTGAAATCATACTGAAATGAATGGTTGTAATCAAACGTTGATGCTCGTTATCTCAGAATTAGATTTGTTTTACTTTAGTCTGGTTTTTACAGAGAGGGTCACAAATGATTTTTAGGAAAAAGTAATTATGAAGTATTGTTCTAATGAAGTATCATGATGTTGATTTTATTTTATTTTTTGAGTGAGAGAGAACCACAACCTTTCTGCACCTCCTCCCCCAGCCTACTTTTGCTGCTGATGAGAGCAGCAGTAATTCATTAACTAATGGAGAATAGCATTATATCTGTGGATATATCACACTTTTAGCACTTTAAAGCCCAAACTTGGTTTTCTGGATCTCAGTACTTATGTTTACATGTAACCAAAAAAAACAACGATGGCTCATTTGGATTGAAAAAGCCTTCAAAAAAGGCAGAGTATTTACTAAATATTTGTTTAATAAAAGTTTTTATGATATGTTTTTCAGAGTATTTACTAAAATTTGTTTAAAGTAAAGTTTTTATGATATGTTTTTCCAAAATTAAATATAATTTAAAAAAAGACGATGCAGGGAAACTGTCCTCCTTAAATAATATAAAAAAAAGACATGCAGGGAAACTGAATTCCCTCCTTAAATAATTATTGTTATATCA
Organism: Ptychobarbus kaznakovi; assembly: GCA_027422405.1. Lineage (NCBI taxonomy): Eukaryota > Metazoa > Chordata > Actinopteri > Cypriniformes > Cyprinidae > Ptychobarbus > Ptychobarbus kaznakovi. The sequence continues at coordinate 44,795 of JAPDDN010000076.1, forward strand.
ACACATGGATGTTGTTATTGAATATAATTTAGACACAATCATGTTAATCAACACATCAAATGTTGTTATTGAATATGATTTAGACTAGAACACTCAAATAAGCAATTTAGAGGCTTTGTCTGTGTTGTGTTAGCTGCAGGGCGTTCACTGATCAGACTTCATTATTATTGATCAGGCTGCATTAACTTGTATTTTGCTTCAGCTCAGCTCAGACTTCATTATTATTGATCAGGCTGCATTAACTTCTATTTTGCTGAGCTCAGCTGTTTGCCTACACTCATGAGAAAACACAGGCCGGAGAGAGAAGAAGAGCCTCAATGATGCAACATCAAATGCAATGTTCCAAGACATTGTTCAGTGTGGGGGGGGGAACATATTTTCATTGATATTTCTTTTAATTTCTTAAAACCTTCTAGTTTGGTTTTAAAAAGGCGTTAAGCCTTTGTTTGTGTGTGTGTGTGTGTGTGTGAGTGCGTGTGTGTGTGTGGGCAGTTATTGTTAATTAATGAGACAACAAATTTGTATAATGACTGGGTTAATGAGGTAGTACAAGGAGAAGGTGATTTATGAGGACTTCTGTCCCCATATATTTAAAACGTTTAAATCATACAGGTGAGTTTTTTGAGGGAAAAAATGCACCGTCTCTCCTTGAGGGCTTAGGGTAGGGGAGTGTGGGCAATAGCACATACGGTTGTACAATTAAAAACCATTACGTGGAAAGTCCCCGTAAACCATAAAAACCAACATGTGTGTGTGTGTGTGTGTGTGGTGTGTATGCGTGTGTGTGTGTGGGCATTTGTATGTGGTTATGGGACAAAATTTTGATTGACATGGGTAGCTAGGTATAACAAGGAGAAGGTATTTATGAGGACATTTTCAGTGTCCCCATTAAAACGCTTTAAATCATAAGTGAGTTTTTGGAGGGAAAATAGAAATGCACCGTCTCCTGTGAGGCTAAGTCAGGTGTAGGGTAGGTGTAGGGCTGACTACGGTTTGTACAAAAAAACATTACGCCTATGGAAAGTCCCGTAACCATAAAAACCACATGTGAGTGTGTGTGTGTGTGTGTGTGTGTGTGCATATATATGATTTAGCTCTAACAGTTTAATTTTTTGCACCGCGACTTCAAAAAGAGGCATTAAATTTGAAACACTTTTGAAAGCTATTTGTGGTTTAAGGGCAGCCATCTCTGACTTAAAATGTAAAATTTGCTTTCATCCAAAGTGATTTGCATTGCATTCAATACATTTTTTTCAGTTCATGCATTTCCTAAAAATTTAACCCGTGACCCTGGCATTGTTTAGCGCTATGCTCTACTGTTTGAGCTACAGGAACACAAAAGGAAACCTTATCAAAAAGGATTTTTTAATGGCACACATATGCATACAGCTAATATGTGCAGTTTGTGGAATACACAAGTTAACCACAGCCCATTGTGATTACTATCATGCAAACAAAAATAAGTGTTTTCTGAACCAAATTTATGATGCACATTACATTTCATTATAGAAAGCAATATCTCAGAGAAAAAAACAAAGACAGAAGGCATTCCATTTTACTTTCTGCCTTTGGATTTTCACTGAGCTGAAACATAATGACAAAAAATGCTTGCCTCTGAGGCAGCTTTGCATTTCAAGGTGTTAATGATATTCTGGTACTTACAGCTGAAGTTATTAACCGTGGGATTAAGAAGACATCCATGGTCTCAAAATTAATTTTAGTTGTTTCCCATGGCTTGCACTTCTTGTTTGGCTAACTAAGCATATGGCTATGGATTACACCCCTAGTACATTTTTGGAAAAAGTTAATGTATATTTGAATAAAAATAGCTTTAGGTCTGCAAGGTTATACACAATACAGAGACACAAGTTGCACATGAGAGACGCCAAGAAAACTTGCAAAAAATTGCAGCCAACTACAACAAACGTTCTTCTGGCTGAAGATTTCCTCACTTTCCATCAGTTCGAATTTGAATGGCAATCAAATGGCAAACAGTGCACTATATTTATAAGATTCACTTTTGGCTTGAATTAGACTTGAGTGAAATTGTTTCACTCAATCTCAGAAGGTGTTTGATTAGCAAGTGTAAATCCTCTTGAAGGGATTAAGCAGCCCAGAGACAAATGTGTCAATTTAACTGCCACCTTGTTGTCTTGGAAACAGGGTTGAATCAATAACCCAGAAGCGTCGAGAGAACTGACAGTCATTTCTGTTGGGTCACATGACGGGAGAGGTGTTGATGGATGTTCTGGAGCCCAGGCATATATTTAAATGAAAAAATGATGGAATAACTACCTTTGTGTTAGTCATTGTCAGTCGTCACCTTTAAAGGTGAAGCTTATATATATATATATATAGTTTTTTTTTTTTTTTTCATTGCAAACTTCAAACTTCTCCATCTCTGCCATTGGTAGGACACACAGATTGTCAAACCCTAAACTCACATCATTGGTTGGAATGCTCTAACAACTTCTGAGAAACAAAAGATGATTCACATTTACTTTGGTGTGACAGTTTATACAAAATAACATTGATGTGGTAATTGTCTTTGTGGTGAATTTGAACCAGCAGCAGTGCAGCGAGAGTAATGTTTGATTTATGATTGACATGGCGAACACATTCAAGAAACAATAAATAAATGATGGCTACATTTTTTAAAGCAATACATTATTTATAATAGACAAGGTGCATAATCAGACAGAGCTGAACATTTATATAATCAAAACTAGTTGATGTAGTTGTCTGGTTCATGGCACCAGCTTTTCCTTGAATTATTGATGACAATGAGCTTACTATAGATCCCTATTTTAGCTCCTTGGTTGCTCATGACACAGAAATAAATCTGACAAAGAAAGAATAAGAAACATTTGGAATGTATAAAATATGTATGCACATTTAAGAAACAAAAATAACATAATTAGCTTTTTACTGTAAAACTTAATGTGACAAAGGGCAAAAATTAGTAGACAGTAATACAGATATGGACCCAATATTGTTTTTCTCCAGGACAATACCTCTATGTAATATTAAAGTATCAAAATATTAATAGCAAAAGCATAAACATTACCATTATCAATTATCATAAATATTGTTTTTTTCTTGTATTTCACATACCTAGTCACCTTTTACTTGTTTCACTTTATAAGGCACTATTCTAATTTATGTAAAAAAAATAAACTGACTATATAGGATCTATTATTTCTCGGGAATACCACAAAGTATTAAGGTTGCCAATCAGAAAAATATTATTTATTGTATTTTTCCCCTGAAATGCACATTGCTTATTTAATTGTACAGCCATACAACATACTAGCTCCTGGAACAGTGTGACTTATTTTGGGACCTTTGATTGTTCATACCTTTGCTGTGAAGGAAACTTAGAGATGGGACTTCTTTTAATTGAATCCCTGCTCTAGGAGATTATGCCAGTTTCACTGTTTTTGTCCCTTTGGTTTAACAACCCAAACTCGACACGCACAAAATTAACATGTGTCTGTCTGCCACGGATGGGCTGCAAAAGAAGTGAAGAATACTTGCTGCTTATCAATGGCAGTTTCAGCTGAGACAAGTAGCGATGAGAAAGGCATTATCTTATGATTAGCAAATACATTTCACCAAAAGCAGCAGATGTCCACAAGTTAAGGCCCTGACACACCAAGCTAATGGTCGGCAGTCAGAGAGTGCTGGGCCATCGTTGAACGTCTATCAGGCTAGTTGGACCCCATCAGTGGCTTTTTTGATTCTGTAAAATTGTTGTCGAGCAGTAGCTTAACGAACCAGGGCAAGAGAAGAAAAGCAAAAGTGATGAAACTGTGCAAGTGAAGAAGTCAAGAGGACACAAGGCTGTTCTGATTTACATAATTTTACCAGAGCATTCAAATATGTATAGGTTTTCATAACAAAATGGCCATCTGGAATCAAGAAAGGGATCAACAGGATTTATATGCAAAATGGTAAGCAAGCACTGTTTTATTAGGGTTTGTATTACATTTACATTTATGCATTTAGCAGACGCTTTTATCCAAAGTGACTTAAACTGAATTCAGGTTATACATTTTTGTCAGTATGTATGTATGTTGTATGTATGCATACATGTATGTATGTATTAGTTTATGCATGTATGTGTAACAGGGCTAACGAGACGTGAGGCGTGGGGATCCATGTGCAAGCTTTTATTAATAGACATGGTCAAAGACACAGGCAGGGTCGAACAAATGGCAAACAGGTATATTGAGGGCAAGACAGATGAGTACTCAAGTAAAAGCGACTGTATCGGAGCTTGAATCGTTGAATCGTTTTTCAAAAGCATGCGATACTATGACATCCGATCTTAATTCCACTGGAAAAACCATGTGACTGCTGCAGTATCTGGCTCAAACGAAGCGAACCTCAGCGCTGTTTCCTTTAAATGCGTTAGCACTGTTTTCTTTTTATCCTAATTTATACATTAAGGTCAAATGATCTTTGCCCATGAAATAACAGTCTAAGGACTGAGGCAGAGTTAACTTTGACAGATCACAGATTTAATTCATGAGTTTATGTTTGATTTATTTGAATTACTTTTGTGGTAGTACACTGACACAAATGAATGACTTTGACAATGGCCATTATTTGTATACAATAAATTAAAACAAGGAATCAGTAGTGGAACCAGGGGCCCATTTCAGAAAGGAGATTAAGTGAAAACTCTGAGTATGTAAACCCTGAAATGAGGGAAACTCTGGGTTTTCCTTTTCAAAATGGGAGGTTTGTCAAACCCAAGAAAGCAGGGTAAGTAAAGCCCGTTTCTGAAAGAGAGGTAACTTATACTCAGAGTCAGTTACCGTGGTAACTTACTCTGTGAACCTAACCTGGTCGGGATTAGGTTTTCTTCGGTAAACCCGGAGTTTATTTCGGTCTCCTCTCCCTTTTTATAGTGTTAGCAAAGTTTAAATACCTTATTCATTCATTCATACAGCAAAATTGATTTTCTTACTGAGTATTTTTTGTCTTATTTCAAGTACAAATATCTAAAAATGTCAAATTAAATATATATATAAAAAAAATCCTATATTTAGTTTTTGTTTCCTGGGGGATTTTTATTTTAAGTGCAATTTACATAAAACAAGTAAAATTGTCCACCATGGGGTAAAAAAAACAAGAATATGTTTAATTTCTTACCCCATTGGAAGATAATTTGCAAAATAAGAAAAATGCACTTTAAAACATCGGAGATGCAGAGCACATTATAAGTCCGTTGTATGCAGATTTTAAGGAAAGTGTGCATCGCTCTCACACTTTCAGGATACCAGATGGAGGGGCAGTACGAGCCGTAACCACCACCACAGATGTTAAATAAACAAATTATTCAAAAAATGTTTTGGTCATGTTTATTTCCTAATACAAAAGCTAAAGTTATTCTTTTTACTTTTGGATTTTAGAATTCTTCCAATATTTGACCATCTGCTCTTCATCTGTCAGTGGTGCTGCTGCAGGTTCTCCCTCTGCCTTCTTGCTGTCAAAAAGTCAGTAGTTAATTGTATTACTCTAATTAAGAAATGTAACAGATTGGATTAGAGAATATGTAATTATGTGAAAAGAGTTTTAGAATAACCATGCAGCACATTGAAATAGACGTTGAATGATATTTAATGTCAAATGCTTGTAAAGTCATTTAGCTCACACCCATAAACCTTTCATGCTTAAAGCTTTACCTTGATTTAATTGTGTTTTTATACTTCATTTTTAGCTGCTGCACATACTCGTTTCTTTTTTCTGTAATTTTCCTTTTTATGTGGCCATGGGATACCATTAAAATTAATATTAGTTCAATAATTTACAGTTTTCACTTCTGATATTATAACAGTTAAGAATTAAAGTTACGCATTGACGGAAGTACGCGCACTGACGGCTATTTGGTGAATCGTAATTTCGGAGCTCCGCTGATCATGACTTTTCATAGTCGTGGTGCATGAGCTTAACTCAGAGTCAACCTACTTAGAGTTTATTAAACTCACTCATTTCAGCTGTTCTGTAACAGAAAACTCAGAATATCCCATCTCAGAGTAAGTCAACTCGGAGTTCAAGTTTAAACTCAGAGTTACTTAAACCTCCTTATTGAAACGGGCCCATGTGAAGCCAGCAGCTGTAATGAATCACAGCACTTTGGAAGGTGTTGTTCATTATTAAGACCACTAGATGGCTACAGCATGAACAGGTTTTAAAAAGCTTCGAGTAATGAACCTTTCCCGATACAATTGGTTTAAAGCTTCACTGGTTCACAACGCTTCACTTTGCCATCACTAGGTTAATCCAAGATACAAGGCAGAAGATCAGGAACCAGACAACAAGACAACACGAAAAGACTAGACTTAAACTAAAATAAGAAACGGAAACTAGGAATGGCTACATAAAGCAGCTACCACTCAGAGAGTGATAAACACAGAACAATACAGCAGACTGAACAAAAAAACAAACACGGAAAGGCTTGGTAAGAAGCTAACACTAGGAGAGTGCTGAACGCTAACAATACTCGGAACTGGATCAAGATCTGAGTGTGTTTTATGTAGTGTGTGTAATAGCTCTTAGGTGATTGGTGACAGCTGTGTGATCAGTGCATTCAGCTATGTGCAATCAGTGCAATCAGCTGTGTGAGTGTCATCAGTGCAATGGATAATGGTGGTGTGAGAGTCAATATGATGGAGAGGCGAACTCTTGTAGCAGTCAGACAGAAGGCCACGAACCAGATTCGTGACAGTATGTATGTATTAGTGCTGTCAAACGATTAATCTTGATTAATCGCATCCAAAATAAAAGTATTTGTTTACATTATATATGAGTGTGTACTTTGTATATTTATCATGTATATATAAATACAAACACATACATGTATACATTTAAGAAAAAAATATGTTATGTTTATATATTAAATATATTTACACATACATGTTAGGGAGACGTCAGGGAGACGTCTCCGCAGCATCCGATCCCGCACTAGCCGACTGAGGGATAGCCTTTTCCCTCAGGCTATCAGGCTAATGAACATTCAGAACTAATTCACCCTACATCACACTCCCACTCACACAACATGCCATGCACTGCACTTTAACACAGTTCCACTGGACTACACGCACACACTGCACTAACACAACCTATCTGCTATCACTGGATACCATACAATGAACATCCACGATATTGCATATGTATAATCTGTTCCACCTTTGCACAACTATCTGTTGCACAACTAATCTGTATTGTTGCACAAATATACTGTATAATGTATAATATGTTGCACCTTCACATATTACTATGTATAGATGTGTACATAATGTAGAATGTGTACAATGTGTATTGGTAACTAAGTATGTCTTTTAGTACACTGTGTGTACTGCCTATATGTAAATTGACTTTTTGGTCTGGAGCACGCTCTCAAGAATTTCACTCACCAAGGCACTTGTGCTGTGGTGATGTGACAATAAAAGTGATTTGATTTGTGATTTTGATTTGTTATGTAAACAAAATCATTTATTTTAGATGTGATTAATCACGATTAATCATTTGACAACACTAGTTTGCATATCTGCAGTCGGCTTCTCTTTTTGCTACTGAATAATTGGTAATTGTGACATTTTCTTGAAATTGTGAGTTTACATCTCGCAATACAGTCTTTTTTCACAGAATTGTGAGATATAAACTCGGAATTGCTAGTTATAAAGTCAGAATTGTAAGATATAAAGTCGCAATTGCAAGTTATAAAATCAGAGTTGTGAAATATCAATTCACAATTGTGAGTTATAAATTGTACAATTGCAACCTTATATCTAACAGTTCTAACTTTTTTCTCTCACATTTTTTCAGAATTGCGATATTTCAACTTGCAAATGCAAAAAATAAAGTTAGAATTCTGAAAAATAAATGCACAGTTCTGACTTTTTTTTTCATGACTGACTTTTTTCTTACAGTTTGCATTTGCTGTAGTTCAAAAATGTGCTGTGTTCAAAAGCTAAATTTAGCCCTGATGCAAGCAGTTGAATTCCGTTGCCACTAGTTATTTGTTGTCATTTTGATGTGTCATGTTCTTTAGGCTGGATTGCATTCACACTAGTTGAACTGTACCTCATATCACCATTTCAACAGTTCCTACATTTATGCATCTAGAGAGGATGCTTTTATCCAAAGTGACTTACAATGCATTCATGGTATACATTGTATGTTCCTTTTATCAGTTATTAGGAATCAAACTGCATGCTCTACTTTACTTTACTCTACTTTCACACCAATCTGTCCACCCGAACTCTGGCATTGGGTCAGAAATAAAGATATCCAACAGGATATTTGTTTGAAGGGGCAGTCGTCTCAAACTATGTGAGATCTGTGGATATGAATCCATTCCATTAGAGTGTTTTATCATGGTGATTTGTAAATGGCGAGCATTAGACGCTGCCCTGAGGCCAGATCATAATGTTTTCTCATTCAATATGAATCAGCCACATACAGGCAACCTCTGATCATCACTCATGTCTCGAGAAACTCCCGACCAGGTTTGGCAGTAGAGGCGGTTCAGATGAGGTGGGAGAAAAATAAAATAAAAAGAGATGGAAAAAGTTAAAAGAAATGGTAAGAGTCTCAAACGCTGCATGACACAACATTTCAGGTGATTCCAGAGGCACACCGCTGATGTTTTTTCAGAATATTCCTATTGATGAAAAACTTTCTACAGGGGCATCCTCTAGATATTCACACATCCATTAGGCAACATTAACCTCCCACACAGAGCACTGATAGCTAATGACATCTGTGATTTTCAGCGAGGCTCATTTCTAGCAGAGCACAGTGGTGCCTGAACACCACCCCTGGACAACTCTATAATGGTAGGAATGATGAATTGCACTCTTGCCTTGAAATAAAGATAATGGATTCTACCCATGTACTCTTTTTAGAGTTATCTGAATGTGAGTTTGAAGTGACTATACTGCATTTTAGTACAAAAGAGACCGTTTATGCAATAAGGACTGGTCACATTAGTTAGCTAGTTGATTAGATGTCCAGCAACCACAACCAACTAGCCGATAAGTGAAGCCAGTTACTTTATCTAGATTTTTTTCCTCTATATAGCCTATATTAGGGGTGTAACGGTTCACAAAATTCATGGTTCGGTTCGATACAACACAGTGGTGTCACAGTTCAGTACGTTTTTGATACAGGGGGCGGGGCAATTGGTTGCATCGCAATGTTGGAAATATTTCTGTTTTAACCCATGAAGTCGAGCCAATGGATATCACACAAGCACGCATTTGTACCGGGGTTTGCACACTGCAAACTTAGCGCAAGATTTATGCCGGTGAACGTCTTAATCACCTTCTCTGGTTTTAAGAAACTGACTTTTACTTAACTTTAGCTTGAAAACCAAATCCTCTGTCCGCTATCATTTCCTCAACATTTGCATCGTTTTTGCCGCGTGCTGCGCGTACCTTCGCCCTCGTGCTGACACGGCAAGTATAAACGAGGCTCTACACCCAAACCGCTCGCACTGAAAGCGCCTCTCTTTATGTGATCAGTGCAATAACTCCTGCTGCAATGTGCTGCGGCTCTGCAACACTGTATGGAGCAAATGCTTTTTTGCAGGCTGCGTTGTTGAGCGCAGTGGCACTGATATTTCACACACTTTAAACTTGATTTTATTTTACAAACATAATAGGATTAGTCCTAACAAATCATTCGGTTTCTAATGCATACCGAACCGATAGCCTCGAACTGAATGGTTCAATATGAATACGCTTATCATTACACAACTAATATATATATATATATATATATATATAAAATATATATGAAGAGTTTTGAAATTATATTTTTAATTGAAATCATATAATGTTTTTTATGGTTTATTCTCAATTATGTGAAACATATATTTATTTATTTATTTATTTATTTATTTTTTTATTTATTTATTTATTTATTTCTAATTGCAATTATTATTATTTTTGTATCTAGATTATTATTGGTAGTCCTATTTATGCCAACAAGAATTCAAAATGAACTAAATTTAACTTGCCAAAATACATGCTCCTGTTCATATTATGAACAATTCAAATTTCAAAGAAATTATATTTATCTTTAAAATCTTTAAAAACATATCAGATTAAACACAAAAAAAATACAAATAATAATTTGGTGGTTTCATATCATGGAGACTAACTATCTCCACAACCTCCAGAGCACAAATCCAGCTCTTTACTGCTCCACACCCACACACACACACATTTTGTGTGTGTGGGTGTGGAGCAGCTCTTTACTGCTCCACACCCACACACACATATATTTTAGCAGCAGGTTAATGGAATCTTCGGTATTGAAGTCTCACCTCTTGCTGGGACATTCTTCCCTCATCTCTCCTTCTGTCTCAATCGAGCAAGAGGTTGTGCATCTTAGCCCTGACATGGATATTGCTTGAGGCTAACGGCAGTTTCTCTGTCAGCCAAAGGCTCTGCCCCCTGATGTTACCATTAAACAGCCTGGGTTGTTGGGTGACATAGAGGTGAGAAGGTGAAAGTGTGACATGACACCTCTCTGTATTACTTCTGTCACAGAGCATTGGTCTCTGATCTTTAGTAATGTGCTGCTGCCATTCGAGCTTGTGCCATGTCTGCTAACCTGCACTGCAGAATGATTAGAATTAGGTTGTAGCATTGCTACGGGAACTTATTCCTATACTGAATAAAGCAGCTTTCAGTGTATGTTATTTGTATGTATGTATTTATTTATTTAATTTATTATTTTATGTGGTTATCTAAAACTATCAACATGTTAAATGTCTCACAAAAATAGCAAAACAGTGCTGAGGTTAAATGCCTGAAATAAAGTCTGTGGTGAAAACAATCTTAAGATATTTTCACATTTTATTCTATGACATAAGGATGGCCTAGTAGTTAGTGTGCTGACATATAGCACAACTTTGCTCACGTCGACACGAGTTTGATTCAGTCTCTAGGTCCTTTGCCAATCCTGCCCCTCCTCTCTCCATCCAATACTTTCCTCTCTGCACTCCACTGTCCTATCTAATAATAAAAGGCATAAAACACCAAAATAAAAAATGGTTGTGAATTTCTTTGAATTTCAATAAAACAAATCATAGCTCCTACTTTATACTTCAATGCAAATTCAATTACAAAACAGAAACTCAACTGGAATTGCACAGGCATTCTCAATTCGGTTCTGATTGTTGCATAACCGGATATCATTCAAATTTGTACTTTAATTCAAGTACAGCTTTTGTCAAAAATGTCTGTCTACAGGTAATTCCTTCAGTGTTGTCTGTACAAAGTTTCTCACATAATTGCTGGACCATATGACATAAGAAATCCAAGGAACTGGCATGAGGTATTACTGTGCTGTAATTTACATTGGACACTGGTATATTATTAGGCAGCTGTCAGACGTTTCGTTGAGTGGTCTTGTGTTCCGCCTCTT
>JAPDDN010000403.1:0-43790 GCA_027422405.1 Ptychobarbus kaznakovi
GATAAAAGCGTTAGCTAAATGACTAAAAGTAAAAGTAAATATAATTTATCAAATAAAACATACACAGAAAATTCATGATTCATTCTGACTCACAACTTTTCAATTCGCTTTTGATAATTCTAGGATATAATATATACTTTATAGATTAATCCTCCAAAATAAAAAAAATTGAATCGAAAGCTTGTGAGTCAGAATTGAATCATGAATTTTCTGTCAAAACCCATCCCTAAAAAAACAATAATAAATATATATATATATATATATATATACACAATAAATAAGAATTTTAAAATGAGTCCAATTTTAAAATAATAAATTATTAAATAAATAAAAATGCCAGTTGCTTCTCACTGAATTATTTTAAAGACTTTCTGACACCAAGAGAAGTGAAGATATTAATCACTTGATCACGTGTAGGAGTTTTTTATCAGCTTGTTATCATGCTCATAATCTCTAACCACTCCTAGATATCATGTTTGCACTGCACTTCCTTATTCTTAGAATGATATTTAATACTTTAGTGATGTCACGACTCTGCCCGTAAAGCGCTCCTGGAAAGTCTGCTGTGAACAATAACACGAACCAGTGCCTTTTTCCCTCTGAATTCTCTCATAGCATCAGTGTGAATGGCTGCTTTGTGTTTGTGAGTATGAAATGTCACTCTGAAATGACTCATGTCCGGTTTCTGTCTGCATTAGTATGCATCTTTAAATCGAAAGAGCGGAGCAAAAAAAATGTGAAGAAAATTAAGTTGCGTAATCTTGATTGTCAAATAGTGAAATCTCCCATATGCTCCCACAGGGAGCTCCACCACACTGCATTTCAGTGCTGCATTTCGCTTTGAAAGCCTAAAGTCATTGTCCTTCACATTGCCCTCACATACACTCAGTTTTCTCATTAGTGTGGTAAAAGTAAACATGGGACAATGCAAATAACCCGTGGGATGTTTGGTTTGTTTCATGCTGGAAGTGTCATAGAACTTTCTGAATGGATTGTTTGCTTGAGTGCTCAGAGGAACTTAATCATCATTAGTATAATGAAGCCTGTAATTTACTGATAAAAACACATTATTGCTTTAGGTCAAAGACTAGTGGTGATAGTTCAACCATTCAAACACAATTATTTTATGCAGATACACACGGTCTTCGCTCATTATTTGATCTCATTACACTTGCAGTTATCAAAAAGGTTATTTAGAGAAGCATGACACGTGTAAGACAGTAGAATGGTGTCAACCAGCACATTAATGTCTTGTTTACACCACAGTAGATATTAAGCCTGTTTTATGTTATTTACACTTGAGAGGAGTGAATTGTGAGACCAAACTGTTTGCACTGATGCCAACCCAGTTTATTTGCTATGAATCTTACCTTTTTTAGTTTGTTCCAAATACAAATAAAATAATCTAATTAAATGAAGTACTATTTATTTATCAACAAATATGTATTTTCACTTGGTTATTTAATAAAACTAACTTTTATGACTAACTGTATCACAACATAAACCCAGTAGCTTAATATCAAATTACTCATACTGTGATCTAACATTTTGCTCATACTGCTTACTCTAGACACTTAGTTATTTTATGAGATGATATTTTCATGTGCCATTGTTGACCCCAGAAAATGTGTTAATGTGTGTCAGTTGGCAAACGTTAAAGGGACTGAATCAGCTGTTAGACACTTAAAACTATCATTATACGTCTTTTCTGTGAAAGTATTGCTGGTTTGGTGGTAGGATATTTTCCTGGTCTATTTGAATACCGTGTTAATGCGTAATGGATAATGGTGATGAGTGTTTCTGCACTGATGGCTGCCTGCTGAATGAGCTCAGCAGTTTGGAGTTTGTGCTGAGTAACAGCAGACAATCTGAGATCATGTGACTGATGATGACGGCTATCTGCAGTGGCACATACCTGCGCATACCTACACTGCCAAAATACACACTAGTAATAATTTGTCCGTTTTTGCAGTTTAACAGTTTTTTTGCATTTAGACAAAGGCAGAAGTCTTTGACTAAAGCTTTGATTTTGTTGCAGATAAAGACACGTCTGATTGTCAAATGCATGCATGGAGTGGAGGAAGCTGCTCATCACATGAGCCTGTTTGCTTGTGTCTGTCACAGGGCGTTTGCGGCCAACAAGGAGTCTCACGCCACACTTGTCTTCCATAACCTGCTGGGGGAGATTGATCAGCAGTACAGCCGATTCCTGCAGGAGAACAATGTCCTGTATCAACACAACCTGCGGCGCATCAAACAGCACCTGCAGAGCAAGTATCTGGAGAAGCCCATGGAGATCGCCCGCATCGTGGCCCGCTGCCTGTGGGAAGAGCAGCGTCTGCTGCAGACGGCCACCACTGCACAGCAGGTACACACACACACACACACACACACACACACACACAAACGACACTCCTGGATAGGCACATTTAAACACATACAGATGAATAATGTACTTACCCGTGGGTGATATACTCATTGGGGTTCTATGGTAAATACATTTCAGGAGAGAAAATTACTTGATTTTTTATTACTTGGTTTCATTTATAAATAATTTCACAATTAAATTACACACAGTGTACATATTTTTATACTCACTAAACCAGTTTTCAGGTCCTTTCCAGTCAAACACACAGTGGTTGTATATATAAAGTGCTTGGAAATTGATTCCACTTTGTAAGGAAATATTCAGATCTCTGTTTCTCCAATTTCTTTCACATCTCTAGGATGGCCAGGTTGCCCATCCCACTGGCACTGTGGTAACGGAAAAACAGCAGATACTGGAACACAACCTGCAGGATATTAGGAAGAGAGTACAGGTTGGTACATAAAATCACACTTTAATTGACAAACCTTGATTTGTCTTGTTCACAATTACAGTTACATATGCACCTCTTTATCATCTCGCCAAAAGTTGCTGTTTTGAACACAAAAATATTTTCTTTAATAGCATTTATCTTGCAAAGGGGTTTTCAAACGTGTGATGCCACAGACCCTCAGATATGATGATCTCCTTGCAAGTGATCTTCTCCCTAAAATAATGAGACATCTAGAAGTTGTTTTTTTTTTTGGGGGGGGGTAAAACTTTACAATAAGGTTCATTAGTTAACAACATCAGTTAACATGAACTAAGAATGAACAATATTTCTACAGCATTTATTAATCTTTGTTGATGCTAATTGCAACATTTACTAATGCATTATTAAAATTACAAGTTGTGTTTGTTAACATTAGTTAATGCACTGTGAGCTAACATGAACTAACAATGAATGACTGTATTGTTATTAACTAACGTTAATTAAGATTAATAAATACTGTAATAAATGTATTGTTCATTGTTTGTTCATGTTAGTTAATACATTAAGGTGTCATTTGTTAACATTAGTTATTGTAAAGTGTATTTTTGTTTACCCATTTGTTTTTTGGAAAATACATATATTTTTTTATTATGTTGACACTATATTTTTTCTGTCCACTTTTATAGTATTGATAGATGCGAAAACCTGAAGAGATGCAACTAGGGCTGTCAATAGAATAAAATAATTGTGATTAATCTACTAATTTCTTACAATTTCTTATATAAGCTGTGATAATAAAAAAGTATTTTTTTTAAATGTAATAACATTTACATTTAGCAGACGCTTTTATCCAAAGCGACTTACAGTGCATTCAGGCTATACATTTTGTCAGTATGTGTGTTCCCTGGGAATTGAACCCACAACCTTTTGCGCTGCTAACGCAATGCTCACTGAATCACAGGAACACCATTATAGTCAATAATACCTATTTATTGACTTTTTTTCATAATTTTTCTCTGAAATATTCCACAAACCTCCTAGCACCCCGTTATGGCCTCAGTTTGAAAAACCCCGTTTTAACATTGAACCCTTGAGCACCAAATGAGGTCTCGCATTTTACCCCTTATGGGGTACAACCTCTTACTCATCTAGCTGCCTTACTCTTTCTGTACAGGATATGGAGCAGAAGATGAAGATGTTGGAAAATCTACAAGATGATTTTGACTTCAACTACAAAACTCTTAAAAGTGCTGGAGGTATGATGAGTATATGCTGCTGTCATTTTTTTCTGTCTCAAATAGCCTCAATCACTGATAAATCCCATCAAATCTGTTATGATTCAGAGTTGTCCCAGGACCTGAATGGAAACAGCCAGGCAGCAGCCACCAGGCAGAAGATGTCTCAGCTGGAGCAGATGCTGAGCGCTCTGGATCAGCTGAGGAGGGTGAGATACACGATCAAGTCACAAAATACAGTGTTTGCTTTAGAGATCGACCGATATATCGGTTTACCGATATTTTTCCCGATATTTGAGCATTTTACCATAATCGGATATCGGTTTTGTTTTGATATTTGGTTTTTGAAAATACCAACCAGTAAGTCATTCATACTGATCACCCAAGGGTCAAAAGTAAAATTATTTTTCTGTTTTGCAGCAAATAGTGACCGAGATGGCAGGGCTGCTGTCTGCAATGGACTTTGTGCAGAAGAATCTGACAGATGAAGAACTGGCCGACTGGAAGAGGAGACAGCAGATCGCCTGCATTGGAGGACCACCGAACATCTGCCTGGACCGCTTGGAGACATGGTACACAGTCCGTTCACAACCAAACCTGCTTTAAATCACACCTTTTTGTGGATTGGTTCATTTATTTATTTTTTTATCGCTGTCTCTCAGGATCACCTCTTTGGCTGAGTCACAGTTGCAGATAAGACAGCAGATCAAGAAACTGGAGGAGCTTCAACAGAAGGTCTCCTACAAAGGCGATCCAATTATTCAACACCGCCCAGCTCTGGAGGAGAAGATCGTTGACCTGTTCCGCAACCTTATGAAGAGGTTTGAAATCACTCACTCGTGTGTAAACTATATAATGCAATGAAACGGGATCATTGATGTTTGCTTGTGTCATTGCAGTGCATTTGTTGTTGAGAGGCAGCCTTGTATGCCCATGCATCCTGACCGACCACTTGTCATCAAAACAGGAGTTCAGTTCACCACCAAAGTCAGGTGGGTGCACACAGAGGTGAGTCATAAGGGAAAGACGCCTAGAGACAAATTGTAAATTTTTCCACCTCCTCTCTCTCAGGTTACTTGTGAAATTCCCAGAGTTGAATTACCAGCTGAAAATAAAAGTGTGTATTGACAAGTAAGTCCCACGTCCTGCCTGTGACATCAGAGTGAAATGACTTTGACGTGCCAATTTTTTA
The DNA here is from genome assembly GCA_027422405.1 of Ptychobarbus kaznakovi. NCBI lineage: Eukaryota > Metazoa > Chordata > Actinopteri > Cypriniformes > Cyprinidae > Ptychobarbus > Ptychobarbus kaznakovi. The sequence continues at coordinate 5,226 of JAPDDN010000403.1, forward strand.
TATTTTTCTCCTATGTTCTGCAGGGAGTCAGGTGACGGGGCAGCCATTCGAGGGTGAGTTTTGAGGTTAAAAAGATGAGTTAAATTGTCATATCGTTATTTGTCATTACAGGCTGATTTATATTGGGCAGGCAAAAATCAACCAGTATTTGGCCATTAAACTAAACATTTCAGCTATTTTGTAGAAGTTTCATTTTTATCATTAAATTATATTGCACGGTTACAAAAAATGTTTGTGAAAAGAAGTCTCCTTCTTGCTAGTTCCTGTAAAAGTTTTTACATTATAGAGTCCTCGGTTTCTTTTCCTTCAGTTCACGAAAGTTCAACATCCTTGGCACCAACACGAAGGTGATGAACATGGAGGAATCCAACAATGGCAGCCTGTCAGCAGAGTTCAAACATCTGGTAAGCTCAGCCATTACGCCAGTTTTTTTTTTTCAGAGCGCAGAACCTTATGTTTTTTTAATTTGTGAGTTGTGTGGGACACTGTTGGCCCTCGGAAGCAAAATTAAACTCCCATAAAACACTTTTTAAACCTGTATTTATTTGTGTACTAGCAATGTCCAGTACCGAATATATTTAATCTTAAGCATGTTCTTTAGTGTTATTTTTCTACGTAAACAAGTACAATAAGAACATTTTCACTTTTATTAGAGGCAAAAATTATGGTTGACTGAGACAGTCATCATTTGTGTTAAAACAAAACAAGGTTACGCCCCATTCACACGAGGCGTCAGCGTTAACGCTCCTCATTTACTTTGAATGGAGTGACGTCAAGCGTTGCCGAACTGAATTGTGGGTCCGTCGCGTTGCATTGGGTCCGTTGCTCGCGGCAGAAGTTGAAAGCATTTAAACTTTTTAAGCGCCAACGCAGGCGTCAGCCAATCAGATAGCCTTATGCAAATACCCTTGCACAGAGGCTAGCCAATCGCTTTCATGCAACACCAGAAAACAAATGTGATTGGCTGTTTTCACTATGACGGTCGCACCAGCACCAAGCTTCAGACACGCCCTCCGTCAAGCGTTGACGCCGACGCCCCGTGTGAATGTACCGTTACACTTTATTTTAAGGTGTCCTTGTTACAGTATAATTATAATACAGAGTAATATTAATCAACTTACATGTACTATATGTTAGGGTTAGGATTAGGTTGTAATTGTTATTATAATAGTAAGTACATGCAATATGTGTAACAAGATACCTTAAAATAAAGTGTTACCCCCCCAGGCTCTAGACTCATTCTTCCCACTGGTCGCATGTTTGCGACTAACTTTTTCAGTTGGTCGCACGAGCACATAATTTGGTCACAATTTTATTTTTATTTTTTGATACAACATTGGATTAATCAATGCATGCTGATGAACTTTTATTATAGTTTATAGTTTTGTGGTAACGAAAGTGTTCAACATTCAAACCGTTCTTTTTCATCAGTATTATTTCTGATTTATATTTTGTGAACAGAAATTCCTTTTTTCATGGGCTTTCACTTTAACATTCGCGATCTTGGGGTCACGTTTTACAAGAAAAGTTATATACCGACTAATAAATTACAGAATTTTAGCAAACACAGAGGAATCAAATAAATAATAATACAAATAATTAAGGAAAGCCTCCATAGCGTAACGTGAAGTAAACAGCAAAGATAACAAGGTTTTCAAAACGAAAACAAAAAGAAAAGTAAAAGTAAACTGGCTGTCGCTGACAGGACTTGCATGTTTTTTTCTACAAGAATACCAACATGTTCACCTTCTCTGGTTTAAGAAGCGGTCTTTTACTTTAGTTTGAAAACCAAATCCTCCGTTGCGCGCACCTTAGTTTGCGCTCGTGCTGACGAGTATAAACCAGGCTGTAATGAAGCATCAGTGTAATCTGATGTAGGGGGCAGTCGTGGCCTAATGGATAGAGCGTTGGACTTGTAAACCGAGGTTGTGGGTTTGAATCTCGGCTCTGGCAGGAATTGTCCACGACTGAGGTGAGACCCTTGAGCAAGGCACCGCGAACCCCAACTGCTCCCGGGCGTGCAGCGTCGGCTGCCCACTTCTCACACTTGGATGGGTTAAATGCAGAGAACACATTTCACTGCTGGTTATACTCTGTATAATTGTGTATGTGACAAATAAAGCTCATCTGAGCTTAATAATTAATTAATTATCTGACTCCTGCTACAATGTGTCGTGGCTCTGCAGCGCATGCTGTATGAAGCAGACGCTTTGGAGCAGCAAAGACCATGCAACCGCGTCAAATTTTTACTCTCACACTCTCAAAAAATGCTCGCAGTCTAGAGCCCTGACCCCCCCCAAAAAAATCACCCAGTAGATTTATTTCACTTCTTGTTAAGCTCATCATAATTAAAAAATGTAAATTAAAAACATCCAAGCTTAAAAGGTGTTTAAATAATAAAAAATATTAAAGATACACTTATAAAACATTTCTATTTTCATAAAAACTATTATAAATTGCCTGCAGTTGAAGAATTTTTACAGTAAATTACTTGTATTACTTACTATATTTTATAAAAATATAAAAAACAGTTTGAGTTCCCTACGAGCTTCAAGAGGACTAGATCAGCTGTTGGCTGAATATAGCTTGAATTAGTCCTGACTCGTTCTTCTGTCTTTCAGACGCTTCGAGAGCAGAGATGTGGCAATGGAGGCCGAACCAACAGTGACGTAAGTCTTTGCATAATTAGCATTATGCCACAGTTTTTAATTTGATTCAGGGTTTCTAGTGAAGAAGTCAGTGTAAACATTGACCTTTGCCCTCTGAACTACAGGCGTCTCTGATCGTGACCGAAGAACTGCACCTGATCACGTTTGAGACGGAGGTCTACCACCAAGGACTAAAGATCGACCTTGAGGTGAAAATCCACATCAATATACAACACTCACTGGATGCTTAAACGATTAGTTCGTTTAAAAATGACACTTTCATTTTTATCAGTATTTTAGAATAAAATAAAATGTTCAGACATGTCTTATCATGACTGTTGAGCTGTTTATCATTTCATAGATGATAATAATATTAAACTCTGAGTACTGATCAAGTCCATCACACTGCTGCTGTTGATTGATTCGGCAACTGAAAGCCAATAAGGTCATTTTGGTAGGCTGTCGTCATGGTACCAGCAGTGGGAGGATATGAATATGTAACCAGGCAGCGTGTCCTTGGGTGATCTTCCACTTATTAAACCCCTAAATGCGCACAGTGCTGCCTACATGCCTATTATGTGCTGATAAGAGAACATGCAGAATCATTCCTTTCCTGTGGATGGACACAACAGGGTCACATCAAATACCAACACTCATCAGCAGCTTAATTAAACAAGATAATTAAGCCATCCGTCTCTGTTTGCTTGAGAATTATTCAGCCTCAGGTCTCTTATTTGCCTCAACCAGATTTCCGACTGAGCAAGCTGTACAAAAATAGCAGGATTTGTTATTCTAGATTATATATAAATGTCTTGTATCTCTGTGCAGACACATTCTCTCCCAGTGGTGGTCATCTCTAATATCTGTCAAATGCCAAACGCATGGGCGTCCATCCTGTGGTACAACATGCTGACCAACCATCCCAAGGTTTGAAATGAATCCACAGCGTGCCGTACTTACTGTTATCACAAGAGCTTGCATAAGTTACTAAGAATCCTTCCTCTCCGTCTCCACAGAATGTGAATTTCTTCACCAAACCTCCAGTAGGAACGTGGGACCAGGTGGCTGAGGTGGTCAGCTGGCAGTTTTCATCCACAACCAAGAGAGGACTTACCATCGAGCAGCTCACCACACTCGCAGAGAAACTTCTGGGTATGTGTTATAATATTCAGTGGAGTTCAAAAAGTATCCAATAGCTAGATTATTTCCCCCTATTTAAACCTATAAATAAATAAGTTGGAGGACGCTGACAAAAAAGAGAAACAAAATGGAGATGTATAAACTGTTCTCTCAAATTTTTAGGATTTACTAATTTGTAATATTACAAAATATGAAAATAATTGGAAAATAGAAGCATTTTTAGTTCTGTTCAGTGTGTTTTTTTTGTATTAATTACATGATTTATTTGGCTTTGATAATATTGCATTTTCTTATGACTCTTGCATTATATATCTATCTATAGATAAATATATTGTAGAAACTTAATTCCCTGTAAAGCTGCTTTGCAACGATTTGTATCGTAAAAAGCGCTATACAAATAAACTTGAATTGATTGAAGGTAAAGCTGAATTTTCAGCATCATTACTGCAGTCATCAGCGTCACATGATCCTTCAGAAATCAATCTGATTTACTGATTTGCTGCCATTGTGATGCTTAATGTTTTGGTGGCAACATAGGTTTTCATTTTGGATCAAAGACAGATGGACGTGTCTGCCGCAAGTAGTGATTGGTGGTTCAAAAAATTTTTTTGGGCGAGAGTATCCCTAGACAAAGCTTTCACAGCTGAGGCTTATGCATTACTTTTAGCTCTAGAACAAATAGAAAAGGAACAACATCATTTTTTAATTTGCACCAATTTCCTGCCTACAAGCACTTACGTCTTTGAAAACTGAACATCCTACAGTTATTAGCATTCTAGAAAAAGTTGACTCTTTAAAGAAACAAGATTTTAACTTCATTTTTGTTGGATACTTGGCCATATGGGATTGGTCGGACTCGGCAATGAACAGGCAGATAAAGTGACTAAGGAAGCTGTTCAGTTGGAAATAACAGAATGTAATAATCCAGTATCTGATGTAAAACATATATTGAATCTGTACATTAATAATAAATGCCGAATGGAATGAATGCATAAACAGCAAACTATAAAAGGTGAATCCAGTAGTAAATGAAAAGTAATTGCTGTTTTGAAAATAGATATGTCCAGGTTGTAAATACAAGATGTCAAATTTGACATTCAAGAGTCGTTTATATTGAAAGGGGAAGAGAAACCGGTTTAACTTGTGTAAGAGTCGTTTGAGTGTAAAACACATTTTAACAGAATGTCCTATTTTTTTTACCAATGTTTTTACTCAGAAAATTGAACATTTTTAGAATTGAATTGGTTAAATTATATTTTTTATCAGTACTTTTGTTGTTATTGTATAGTGAAAAGTGATTGCTTCTTAATAAAATGTTGTATCATTGTAAATTATGTATTGAAATGAGACCGTTAATGTTGCCATGAATCTGTTTGATTGTGTATTTCTGTCTTTGTGTAGGTCCTTGTGTAAACTACTCTGGTTGCCAGATCACATGGGCCAAGTTCTGCAAAGTATGTTGCTATAACAAACATGTGTTCCCTGTTCAGACCAGCTGATCCAGTTTCGATCCTAAACATGTTGCGCTTGTGTTTGTGTGTTGCAGGAAAACATGGCAGGAAAAGGTTTCTCATTCTGGGTGTGGCTAGACAACATTATCGACCTAGTGAAGAAATATATTTTGGCTCTATGGAATGAAGGGTGAGAACTCCTGCTGCAGGGGCGTGCAGAGAGCTCCTCGGGGGCAGGGGCTCAAATGTTAAATAGGGGCAATGTAAAAAAAATTAATAAATACAAATTATAGGTCAAAAGTTTGGATACATTACTATTTCATATTTTTCCAAGAAGTCACTTATGGTCATCAAGCCTGCATTTATTTGATCAAATTTTTTATATACTTTAAAATACATTTTATGCAATTTGATTTATTCTCAATGTTGGAAACCTGTGATACTTTTTTCAGGATTCTTTGATTAATAAAAAGTTTAAAAAGCACAGCATTTATTTAAAATATAGCTTTCGTTACAACAATATATGTTGAAAAGCTTGAGGTCAGGTATTTATTTTTTTGAAAGAAATTAGTTTTCATTCAGCAAAGATTTTTTTATTTATCAATGAACCACAAAAAAGTAACACGGGTTCCAAAAAATTTAAATAAATAATAATAATAAAAATTAATAAATAAAAATAAGCAGCACAACTGTTTCCAATATTGATAATAAATCTGCATATTAGAATGATTTCTGATGGATCATGCACTGAAGACTGGAGTAATGATGCTGAAAATTCAGCTTTTCATCACTGAAATAAATTATATTTTAAAGTATATTATAATAGATAAACATTCTTTTAAATTGTAATATTTCACAATATTATAGTTTTCTGTATTTTTGATCAAATAAATGCAGGCTTGATGAGCATAATACTTTCATAATGCTGCACAATTATCAAAATGGTAATATAATAAAGTCCTTTCACGTCACCATTTCGCCAGCCTGCACTTCACATAATAGGCCTGTAGGTGGCACTTGGGCTTCATTAAGAAAGTTTCATGAAACAGTAAACGTGCATCATACATAAATGCAGCCTAAGTGAATTGAATACTGATTACATTATTGCGACTTTTGGCGCTGCACGGTTTTGTGACGTGCTTTTGAAGTCAATTAGCATCCATTTTCTCAGCGATGTAATTTGATTTATAAAATGAGAAACCGCAGATCCAGATCGCTCCACAAATAAGCTTGTCTGTCCCATGTTATTTTCAACCGATTTATGAATAAGAACGGAAAATGACTGCTCCTATGGCAAGCCGTTTTGACTTCTATTCCTTCACAGGATATGAATTATTGATATCAACAATTCAATGTTTACTAGTTAAAATGCTAATTCTTACATTTATGCATTTAGCAGACACTTTTATCCAAAGCGACTTACAGTGCATTCAGGTCTATACATTTTTTTTGTCAGTACATGTGTTCCCTGGGAATTGAACCCACAACCTTTGCGCTGCTAACGCAATGCTCTACCACTGAGCCACAGGAACACATATCAGGAATTAGATTTCTACTAGTAACAATGGCTATTTTTGATATCAGCAATTGCATTTCCACTTGTAAAAGTTTTAATTTTGATATCAACAATTCAATTTTCACTAGTTAAAATGCTCATTCTTGATATCAAGAATTAAATTGTTGATATCTGTAATTGTATTTTCACTAGTTAAATGTCAATATAGGCTGTCATTCAAAATCAATTGTCGATATCAATAATTAATTTCTTACTAATTTCTTAAATTCCAATTTCCCATATCAGAAATACAATTCAAGAATTGAATTGTTGATATCAGAAATTACCCTCCCAATTTTTGATATCAGAAATACATTTTCAGATATCAGAAATGAACATTGTCACTAGTGACAATTTAATTGTTGATATCAAGAATAGGCATTTCTACTAATAAGAATTGTATTTCTGATATGTGAAATTGGAATTTCAACTAGTAAGAAATTAATTCTTGATATAAACAATTGATTTTGAATGACAGCCTATGGTGACATTTAACTAGTGAAAATACAATTACAGATATCAAAAATGTAATTCTTGATATCAAGAATAAGCATTTTAACTATTAAAAAAATAATTGTTGATATCAATAAATCATATCCTGTGAAGGAATAAGTCAAAACGGCTTGCCATAGCATTGATTAATTATTTATTATTCTAAAATATATAATATATGGATTTGTAATTAAATCGACACACTAGATTTGATTTATTGATGTTTTTTTTTTTTTTTTTTGTGACCCACTCACTGAAAGAACTGTATTTGAGAGCCTATTTCCAAACAGACAAGAGCGATCAGTTACCGTTTTGTGCACGTTGTCATGTTAATTATGATTCAAATGCATTTTGTTTTATTGACTCAATATACAATATTGAGCCCCAAAGCCCGCAAACCCCCCTTTCTGCACGTGCCTGCTCTGCTGTGTGCATTTATGCAGTATTCATAGTTCATTACATCGATCACTGCTTCGGTGGATAAATCATGCTTTTGTGTGTATGTGTGCCAGGTATATTATGGGCTTCATCAGTAAAGAAAGAGAGAGGGCAATCCTGAGCCCAAAGCCTCCTGGGACATTCCTGCTGCGCTTCAGTGAAAGCAGCAAAGAGGGAGGCATTACCTTCACTTGGGTCGAGAAGGACATCAATGGTGAACGCATTTCTATGTACACTACATTGTGTGTGTTGGCATAAGACTTCTCAAAATGATCAGTACAGTGGAGCCAATGTAAACAAATGTCTCAATATTTTATACTTTTATGTATAAATGATTTAATTTTTCTTGTAATGTCAAAATTGATATTGGCAATCATGCAATTTCTCTGGCTTTGTATCGACTACTGAAACTGACTGTAGTTGTATATGTGAAGCGTTTGTGCTCCTGTGTGTATGTGCAGGTAAGACCCAGATCCAGTCGGTTGAACCGTACACTAAGCAGCAGCTCAACAGCATGTCTTTCGCTGAGATCATCATGGGCTACAAGATCATGGATGCCACAAACATCCTCGTCTCGCCGCTGGTCTACCTCTACCCCGAAATCCCCAAAGAGGATGCGTTTGGCAAGTACTGCCGCCCCGAGGCCCAGCCTGACACCGAATTCCCTGATCCTGGATGTGGTGAGTGTGTTAGCGGGAATATAATTCATTCTGGCTTGGAGTAACAGCACATCTGTCGGTTACTGGGCAAAGTTAGTCTCATTCTCATTTATTTCGGGAAAGACTATTTTAGTACCAGCACTGAATGGGTGTGGCTTACCAGAAACCTTCAGCTTCTGAGGAAATTGTCTAAGAATACGATTAGAGCGAAAGCAAAAGCAGGACTTTAATCTTTGGTTAGACATGTTACAGTTCATTGTAATTTTGATAAATTAATGCTTTTATTCAGCAAGGACACATTCAATTGATCAGAAGTAACAGTAAAGAATTTTACTTGGTTACAAAAAACATTGTTTCAAGTAAATGCTGTTCTTTTTTTAATCAAAAATATTAAAATTCCAAAACTTTAACAACACAACTGTATTCAACGTTGATAACATTGATCAGTTTAAAATGGTCAAATTAAACTACTGTTCAAATGTTTAAGGTCAGTAAGATCAAAAGTTGATGGTGCAGACATTTTAAGTGTTCCAAAAAATGTAAATAAAAGCAGTTATTTCTATTCCACAAAGAAGCCTGAAAAAAATAGATCATGGTTTTCACTAAAATATTAAGCAACACAACTATTTTAAACATTGATAATGCTATTAAATGTTTCTTAAGCACCAAATCAGCTTATTATAATGATTTCTGAGGATCATGTGACACTTCAGAAGACTTGGAATGTATCGCAAGTGTTACAGAATACTTTGACTTAAGTTTAAAAAGACGATCATACAGGTTTGAATGTTGATTTTTGTGTGAACTGTTACTTTAAGAAAAGAAAGGGACACTGAAAACCTGAAACATTTGAATTCTCCTTGTTTAAAAACTAAGAACAACTCTTTTGTTGTTCTTTCAGTAATCCAGCCTTACCTGAAGACCAAGTTCATCTGTGTCACCCCGTGAGTAGCATTTCTTTCTTCTTTAGTATGTGTGTGAATGATTGACCTTGCTAGAGTCTGTTTTCTCTCTCTGTCCTCTTGTAAACTTTGACATCTTTGGTGACTCTTTAGGCAGGAGCACATGCAAAGTACTCCTCTCAGTTCTCTGTACAACATGGATCAGGGATGTAGCTTCTACTGAAATCACCAAGGACCCTTCACAGCATCCTTTAAACCACAATCTTGCACAAGAAGAGAGAAAGAGAGAGAAACCATGCTTTTTTATGTTTTAAGAAGTCTTACAAATGAACATCAAAACAGCTAATTAAAGGAGGCTCAGGCTTTACATGTATAAGCACACATGACTTGTGGGTAACCTTTGTATAAACACTTTGCAGCCATGTGATTTTCAGTTCTTAGTTTAAAAAAATAACATGAAATATTTCAATCTAATTTTAAAAATCTCAATTTTAATATAAAAAGAAAATCCGCTTAAAAGTAAAAATGTACAGTTTACCTTAATATATTCCTGGACAATATTTTGCACAATTAATGCTTTTCAGTCCACATTATTCCCAAAAATGTCTTTAAAGTCTTGTTAATCTTTGTCGTAGACTTTCCAAACACAACTTGATCTGCTTCTAAAACCACACCAAATGGGTTTTGAATGTTTGTTGACTTTAAAAAATAATGAGACAGTCAGTTTTACATTGTGATACTATATCGTGTTAATTGACATATAATAAAGTGTAACACATCAATCTGTACATGCCAATTACTGTACGTTAGGGAACAAGCCTGGCTACACAAAACCTTTTGGATGAAATAAACGCTGCTTCAAACTCAGTCCTGCTTGAATCACGAATGCTTTCTGTGTTTGTAGAGGGCTTGGATTTACTAGAGGTCATGTATGTCAGTGTGTGTGTGTGTTAGGCAGGCTGTAAACTGACCTCTCTTCATAGGTGTCCTTCCGTCTTCATGGACTTCCCGGACAGTGAGCTGCTTGGGAACTACTTCCCTGGGTAGGCACTAGGGAGCTGCTTTATGTGTGTGAATGAGACATGAACTCTTATGGTCAAACACACTCCTGTAGGTGTCTGCTAACATAGAGTATGCCTTTTAACCAGTGGTTTCTGTTTACTCACTTCATCCCTTCATAACAAGAGGTCTGAATGTCACTGGAACGTCTGCACAAGTTAAAAGGCTAGAAGTGCCGTTTCATAAGTCTCTAAATCTCAATTCTGTGTCGGTGAACTAGTTCCTCTATAGACTAGGGAATATTTTTTTGCAGTTTCTACTTCATTTCTAAGCTCACAAGCTAACTTTTCTGTACCAGTATGCAAAACATGTTCACACTTGGGAAAGAAAGTGGTCACCTTCTCTCCCATTCATTTCTTTTCCACATCTGTTCTCTTTTTCCCCATCATAGGAGTGTTTTGTTGGAATAATTTGAGTGTTTGTGGCATAAATGGTCTGCTTCCTCTGTATTTTAAATAATGTGGAGGAAATAGTTTCTGATGAAAACTGAAATTCGTGTCACTCATGTGTCCATTATGGGGTGAGAAAACAGTGTCTACAGGAACGTTCAATGTATCACAAATATACTGAATATAGGTTTTCATTTTCAGTAGTATAAATATCAGCACCTGTTAGAAATGAAAATTATATAATGCTATTTACAAGTTATATATACATATGCATTATATACATAGATAATTAGAGGCTGTTTTAAAAAATAATAATATATCGTTAACAGTAACACTGGTAACAACAATACATTGGTTTTATTGGTAATATTAACATGGAGGCTGTTGATGGACGTTGAGATGTTGTCTCAGGGCATTCTGGGTGTTTCTTGACCTGGATGTGGCAAGATGAGCGAGAGAAGACGAGAACACTGATCAACCACCACACAAACGTCTTCACTATATGGAGCACTGTTTATACACTTTATTTTTAAATCCGTGAGATCTATATTACCCGTGGCTCTGTTACCATAAGACTAAATAAATACAGTTTATTAGCTGTTTATGATTTATGTTTTGCTTACGAAAAGTTTCAGAATACACTGCTACTTCTGAATGGCTGTCTGTAAATGGAAAAATATGCATTTTGCGAATGGTGTAGTTTGACATCTACCTACAGGGATTAACTGGACCATGCTAATCAAACTTCAGCATCAGCAGGAGTATTTTCTGCACTCTTTTGTGCTCACTATTCAGAATTCATTCACATGTTGTTGTTAGGACAAGGGGTTCAACAGTAACCTTTACACTTGTAGAATGGACCTGTACTGCTATTATTTCCCCAGATGGTTTGCAGCTTTAATTTATATTTTGTGAGACTCCGGGTTAAAGAACCAGCCAAAAGTTTAACAATTAGAGAGATTATTTCCCCGCGTGATAATATAGCACCATAGATTTATCTTTTGCTTGAGATTCTGGAAGGTAGTCGGGACTTTGTGATCCAGGATGGAAAACAAGTTCTTGGCTTAAAGTTGTATTGGCAGTCTTATCAAAGTGCTCTTTCATCTTGGACAGGGAGTTCTCCAGATTGATATTGGCATGAGAAAGTGTTTCAGGAAAAACACTTATAATGACTGTTATGGCTAGAACTGATTATTGCTTTGCAAAACTGCACTGTAACGCTTGACAACTCGTACCATTTCCTCATACTGCAAACATAAACAGAATGCAACACTTTTCAATATAATATGTGCCCAATATGGCTTTTAAGAGTGATAATATTGTTCTTGGCAGCCTGCAACTTGATGTGCAATTCATCCCTCTACTGTTTTGATTTACTCTAAACAAACCAAAATTATGGCACAATTTTGTTTTAGTATCGCCTTAGTTTGAGATCTTGTGGAATCACCTCTAGATGAATAAAAGCACACATCAAGCTATGGATTATTTCAAATCAACAAAGCCTGGTTTAATTTACCAGCAACCTGACATACTAGACATGATCCACTTTGAGTAATCTGAAAATACTTCAGTTTGGTACAATTGTACTATCATTTGATTAGTCGGACGTGTCATTCGTGAGCATGTAACTTACCCACAAGCAGTGTTGGGGGTAACGCATTACAAGTAACGCGAGTTACGTAATAATATTACTTTTTTCAAGTAACTAGTAAAGTAACGCATTACTTTTTAATTTACTAGAAAATATCAGAGTTACTCTGACAGTGCGCTGTGTGAACATGATCTTACTGTAGTTCTAGACTAAATGTGAATGTGTATTAATTCATCCCACTCGCAAAAAACAGATTCAGTATTCATCAAAATGAATTAAAACAGTGAAATGCAAACTCAGAATATGACAAGCCTGCAATAATTAAATATGTTAAACAACACAAATATATCTAATCTCATTTTATTAACCAATGTGTTTGCTGCTGACCTTTGATGATCCAGTTTACTAATAAGCAAAAATTACAGACTAACAATTGTGCTTTGTTGTTGTTGTTTTTTATTGCTGAAGAGTGTTGAACTACAGACTTGAGGTTTATTCATTACACTTTTTGAAAGAATTTGCTATAAATATAACTGTATTAAAAACAAACAATCAAGCCTGCTCATAGTAACGCATAATGTAACGCATTACTTTCCACAAAAAGTAACTAAGTAACGTAATTAGTTACTTTTTCAGGGAGTAACTCAATATTGTAATGCATTACTTTTAAAAGTAACTTTCCCCAACACTGCCCACAAGTATCTGGAACTCTTGCCTTTTCCATTGCCGCTGGATCAAACATCTAGACCACTGCAAGTGTTTTAGTACAGACAGAACTAGGCTTGATCGAGAAGTTCTGTTTGTTCTAGCATCCTAGAATTAGTGTAGAAATACTGCTTTACCAAAACAAACGCCTCATACAGTATGAGTAAGTTTGGAGTGTTAACAAATAGGCATCGGCAAACTTTGACCCCTGGTAAATCATTCCCCAGGGTAAAACTAACGGGCGGGAAGCCATTGACTGGGTCAGATATAAGTGCATGTCAGCATGTTTCTCTGTTAATGCCATTCAAAAGTAGCTGTTTTCTTTTTCAAACAACATATACATGTCTATATTTATTATAGTAGTTTATCCATGTTGTAATATAGATTGATCAATCACAGCACAGGAAAAGAGTGAACGAGCAACTACAGATTCACATTACATCACTGCATGTCAGCTATGTAGTAATATACATTTTCAGTGCACCGTGTTGAATCTGCTGTTTCAACATCCTCTAAAACAAGACTGAGACGGGTTATTTGGGATAGTTCACCCCAGAATGAAACTTGTCATAATTTACTCCCATCATGATGTGCCAAAAGCCTTATGTGCAGCGCACCGACATATGGCTCTGTTGCGCTTTGAGTGTCCCGAGTTCGAATCCTGCCAGATCTCCACTGTCCCATCTAGAAAACTGCAAAAACAATGCCATAAAATACAAATAATTTACTCCCCTCATGTGATTCCAAACCTCTGACATTGGAGCCGTTTGACTTACCCATAATGTGTACAATATCTTTTATGTCCCACAGTAGAAAAAGTCTTACTGTTTTGGAACGCCACGAGGGTGAGTAAACGATGACAAGTTTCATTTTTAGATGAACTATCCATGTTCCCAAGTGATGCTCATGTGTATGACTTCGAGTGTGGGAATGTGCGAGCCGTGTGATTATTAGGGGGAAGGTTAACTCATTACGTGGCGAATGAACTCTACACTTACTACATCTTAACTGTTGTATGTGCTGGAAGTAATGATTGTTGATCATTTGTAGATTGTGTGTGCTGTCTGATGTGTGCTGCTTTCTTTTGCAGGTCTAACTCTGGCAACACAAGCGATTTGTTCCCAATGTCCCCTCGTACACTCGACTCTCTCATGCACAATGAAGCCGCCGAGGCCAACCCAGGACCTCTGGGTAAGTCAAAAACAGCTTCAATATCCATTGAAGACATTTTCGGGTCCCCTAATCCTGAGATTCCATTTTCCCTCCAGAATCTCTCACTCTGGACATGGAGATGAGCTCTGATCATCCCTCACCAATGAGAGAAGGGTTTGCAGTCTCAACAATCTCAGATATGGACACCTGCCGAAATGCTTAGTTTTCCAACATTTTAGTGTTTGTTTGTTTTTTTTAATTGGAAAATTATGTACATAACGCTTAGATGCTACAGCTGCTTTCTCTCTACGTGCCATTTAATTTTTTTTATTCATAGTCAAAAGTTTTCAAAATTTCAACCTTTCATCCTTGTATTGATACGCAATTGAGCTCATTCAACGGTTAAGATGTTAATCTTTACTTTTTTATAGGAATGTGAGGCCTTCGAGAGGTTTTTAGCTTTTTGGACCTTTTGTTAATGAAAGTGTGAATATTAAGGCTCTTTAACATGCTTAATTGCAGACATTTGGCCATGACTGTATGTAGCCATATGCGGTTTTTTTTTTAGTAATAGAAATAGCCTTTGACTTGTATTTCATTGAATGTCCACTGGTGTTAGCAAACATAAAACACATTTTGAGCTGTTAGCATAGCATAGGGCCAGTGAATTCTTTGTGTTGATCTTTGGAAATGAGTGAGAAGGAGTGTAAACTTCACGCTAGTATTGATGGAATGGATTGGTACAGAAGTTATCATTTATGGGGAGATCATAAGTTGTAAAGTAAGTTTGTACATGCAGGTCCCTTTTAGCTTCTGGTTTACATTAATTTACTGTATTTTAATTATGAAAAATATTTTACTCTTTTTAGCTTTTCTTTTTTGGGGGGAAGTGAATGGAAGAAGATAAATATATATGTTACGCATATGAGCAAATGTCATATTTTCACCATATTATTGTCTCCAATATGTTTAATGCGCTAGCTTGGATAGTAAGAAAAATCTTGCAGAGCCAGCAGGACTATTATTGTAACATAATTAGACGGTGAATTTTAGAGACACAGACACACATACATGCAAATATATACAAATACGCACACATATTTATAATTTAATTCTTTAATTCACTGATCTGTTGTGCTGTCATGTAAGGTAGCTCTATGATGGAAAATGACGTTTCTTCATTGTGTAACTACTTTTAACCGTCAGTCTAAGTTTGTTTCCCACTCTGTGTATCTGTCCTTTCACTCTCGATTTATGGTGTGTATACTATTATATATACACTGCACTATGTATATTCACTTTATTGTACAATGAATTCTTGATGAGAAACCGTTATCGGCTCTTTGTGTCCTTGATGCATTTCTTCAGTTATCTGGGATATAAAAAGAAAAATTGAATTGGGGGTTGGTAAAAATTTTTTTTAAAGCAATTAAAACTTAGGCAGCAAAGATGCATTAAATTGATTTAAAGCATCAGTAAATATATTTTTATGTTATGTAATTTGTTACAAAAAATATTTTTCAAATAAATGTTTTGCATTCAACAAAGATTCCTGAAAAAAGTCTCTACAAAACACACTGTTTTCAACTTGGATAATACTTCCTAAGCATCAGATGAGCAAATGATTTCTGAAGGGTCATGTGACACTGAAAACTGGAGTAATGATGCTGAAAATGTAGCTTTAGTAACATAACAAACAAACGTTTTTACTAAATAAAACATTAAAATAGAGAAAAAGTCATTTTATATTCTAATAGTATTTCACAGTATTCCTGTTTTTACTGTATTTTTGATCTTATAAATGCAGCCCTGAGTATTTTGAAAAGCAAAAAAATCTTACCAACCCTAAACTTAGTATGTTGCTGTTCTGTATACTGCATATGTTCAAAGTATATGTATATTGTATATGTATTCAGCACCACTTCTGACAACACATTTGAATGTGAAAAGAGAGAGAGAGAGACAGAACTAATAATAAACATGACAAGAAATACATATACAGCTAGAGAAACCAGGTCTGGCATTCACATGGTCTTCCTGTAATAAATGGCCGTGAATAGTTGCTCTGTGTGGTCATTTTATCACCCAGAGGAACAAAATTAAGCGATTAGGTTTCAGTGGATATTTAAAGGTCATTCTTACTAAATGAATCTCCTCTGCCTTCACGTAAATGGTAATTACTGAGTGTTTATCTCTCTCCGTCTACCTGTCATTACCCCAGCCATTCTGCTCTAAAGGTTAAACAGAGATAGATAGAGAGACCCTGCACTGGACATTGCGCATTGACCTTTCGTCAAGGTTGTTTGATTAGACGTCCAGCTGTTACAGGTTTGCTGTAATGACATTTATACTTTCAGATGTTTGCTCTTGTGAAGAGTGAGACCGGTGACTCAGGCATTCTGACATTTAATACAATGGCTTTTTATGAGTCCCTTCATATTTCTGCATTGTGGTATTAATGAATATATAGTTATTGCATCAACATACTAATATTTGAGGGGAAAGGGGATGTGAATGAAAGCAGGATTATGAATAGAGGACTATTACTTTATCCACAAGCAACAATTTAAAGTTAAAAACATCTTAATGACAGATTTGTTTATTACAAACATGCAGCTTCACACTTTATAAGACATTAATTGATGGACTGGAGTGGTGTGGATTATTGTGATGTTTTTATCAGCTGCTCATTCTGACGGCACCCATTCACTGCAGAGGATCCATTGGTGAGCAAGTGATGTAATGTTACATTTCTCCAAATCTGTTCTGATGAAGAAACAAACTCTACATCTTGGATGGCCTGAGAGTGAGTAAACATTCACTTTTTGGATGAACTATTCCTTTAATATCAAGAGAGATCTGCAGCCTAAAAAAACATGCATATATAAAAATAGCTTGCATTAATATACACATCAAGATAAAGGTAAGGGACACAAACACATCCACTTATCATAAATGAAAAGTAAATCTATGCCCTCTACAAATCCCCCTCAGCTGTGTCTCTCAGAGAGAAAGAATATGCTGAATCATTGTTTTCATCTTGCCAAGATGGGAGTCCATCCAATACAGGCTGTTTATCAGCTGCACCTGAAGAGCTGTGCAAGGCCACTGTGTTTGAGCCCGTTGCTCTTGTCTCAGTAAAGTGTTTCCTATACAATACTGACCAGCATTTCATTCACACACATGCAGTTGATATCTGTATTAACTCTTGACACTCTTTACCTATACCTATGCACCCTGTGCTAGTCCACAGAATCATGATAAACCCCTTCTCTCATTACTACATCCCTTAAGCCTGCTGGTCAGAGGCCTCAGTGCAATGTAAGAAGGCTGTGAATTAACCAGCAGGGGGCAATATTAACCTATTCAACACGGCTGCACTGAACACTCATTTAATTACCGTGTTTAGGAGATAATGCAATCATTAAACCCCATAATGAGTCTGTAGAGAGAATGGGCGGAAAAGAGACTTAAAGGGAAAAAAATATGTTATGCACCTTTACGTTATTTGCATACTAAGGTACTTGTATGGATATTACTACTACCTAGGCTACTAATAAGACTTCCGTGCGATTTTAGTCAAATATCAGAAGCATGTCACTACATATATGCTCTCTATCACCTCGTCTAACCCGTAAACATGCGTTGACCCTAGTCGTGCCGCAGTCTTGCCTCCATCGTCCAGCCTGGGTCCGGTTTTCACGCGGCTCTCCGCCTGTCGGATGTCGACTCGAACATGTGTGTGTCAGTCTCCGAAGCACGGTTCGAGGAGAGGAGGAATAAGGGTCGCAACACTGCCAAACAAAAGGGATCTCTCTCAAGACCTGACCGTTTTTTTTTCTATATTTTTGCTATGTAGGACACAGTCCGATTTTAATTTGTCAATGCACACACACACACACACGCAACGCACGCACACACACACACACACACACACACACACACACACACACACACACACAATTCCATAACCTTTCCAAAAGTCTGTTACTGTATAAAAATGTTATTTAATTATGATTCATACCAAATGGTAATGAATCGTTACGACCGATTTGTGAATCGCTTTGGCTAAACAAGAAGCGACTCAAATGAACAATTATTTTACAGTTGTAGTTGTATTATTTACAAGCTCCATGCAAGACAAAACTGCAAAATTTCTGAGCAGAGATATAACTGCAAAAACTGGATACCTTTTCGTGTTTCTATTATTTGTAATATTTCATTTCCAGGACTTATCAATGCACAGTTTTAATTCCCTTGTATTTACAGGTTGTCTGCATCCGAGGGAACCCTTGTCAGCTCTAGAGGAGCTGTACTCATGTTATGCGCGCTTCAGCAGCTCAAAGTAAAGTGTTGTTCCGCGTTACGTCGCTCGACTCGAGTCACGCGCACACGCTCATGCCCAATCAGCAGTCCTCGCGCTCCGCTAACCGTCTTTATATTTCATAGCCCCGCCCCCGCCCGCAGCGCATATTAAGCATTCTGCACATCTAAAATAATGACTTGCCTTTTAAAGTGCGCACGGATTTTTAACTTCATCGAACTACCTTACAGTTACCTTACCTTACGGTGCCTAGTAAAAACTACACGACTCTCTCACCAGTGAAACAACACCGGAAGCGGGCGGTTACAAGCGCGAAAGATGATGGGAAGCCCGACTCATTTCTGCGAATCGACTCTTTTGAACAGCTCGTTTAAAAGATCAGATTCAAAGCACAGTGATTCCTTACGTCATGACGTACTTGCGCCATTACGTGGACTCAGCTTGACATTTTACGTGTTTAATCGTACCAGTACAAACATTGTTTGGTTATATATTATTTCTTATTGGTTATATATTATATTCTTACATAGACATTATATGTGTCCCGATTCAGTTTGTTGCAGGCTTTTTTCAGCTCATAACATATATATATATATATATATATATATATATATATGTTTTTTCACGTTTTGATAAAACAATTTTTGTATGTGTGTTGATTAAAATGTCACGCGAAGCCTACAGTAGTCAACATTTGAAGTGGATCTAAAAAGTTAGTCAAATTTGTCCTAAGACAAGAACGCATTTTGGTTTTATGTTTTAGGACAACTTTGATGAAAGGTTTTGATCCACTTCAAATGTTTGACTAGTGTAGCCTATTTGTAACATTTCTATTGTTCTCTTTTAAAAAATAGCCTACCATTATTTCTCGGTTCATTGCGAATGGGACATGTCCGAAAGTGAAAGTTATAGGTATTTTGCGAAACGGTTCAGATGATTCATTATGAGATCCGACTCTAACGAACGATTCGTTTACGAATCGGACATCACCGCGAGAGAGAGAGAGAGAGAGAGAGAGAGAGAGAGAGAGAGAGAGAGAGAGAGAGAGAGAGAGAGAGAGAGAGAGAGAGAGAGAGGAGAGGGGTGGAAGCACATGAAAAACTGCGTAACCCACTGCTGGTTGAGATAGACAGGGCAGAAAGATTGCCTTTCTGGGTCGTAGGCGCTATCTGGAGCTTTGCTGCACTTTTATGCGAAACGACAGCGGATTGAGAAGACCTGCCGAGGTATGTTTCCTGCGTTTGTGCTTTCAGTGTGTCTTAAATGGTGTTTGTTGATACCAAATGCTGTTGCTTTAACAGCATAGTTGTTTATAAACAAATGTCCACGGTTGATTTCGTTGAGGCTCCACTGGGCTGGACTTCTCATGCTGAAGTAAAGCTGTTTACGCTGCTCTTAGTGTTTCCAAAATACATGACATGTCTAATAGAGTCTTATTTAAAAGGTTCCTGTTCAGTTCAGACAGTGCGCGTTTCCCACCGGTGTTTCGCAAGCCCCAAGCTCTTGTACACAGTGTTTTATATATCGGATCAACAGGCAGAGAGTCCAGCCCCCCTCCAGCACGCCTGTCAAGAATCACGGACAGTCCAGCTCACATTTCCAACTCCAGTCTAGTCCAGCGAGCGCAGCTCCACACTTCTGCGCTTTCACCGGTTCGCATTTGAAGCTCATTCTGACACATTATAAGCGCTCGGCGGAACACAAGCGCACTCTCCGGGCGAAACTTTTCTCCAGGCTGTTGAATTTACCGTTAACTTGAGCCATAGTGCTGAGCTGTCAGCAAGCAGCACTTCTTTTGGGCTCGTGGTTCAAGAGCCAAATGGGTTTCAGTGGGTGAAAGTTTATAACGTTAAGAGTTAATGATTGAAACATTGAGACAGTTCACTCGCCATGATTCAATACTGTTGTGAATGACGATTAAAATAAAGCAGGAGTGTGTTATTAATGCCATAGCTCTTGCCGAATTGTGAACTGTCTTCCGTTTTGAGGTGTCACATTCATTTGGCCACGCGACTGCCACTGCAAAGAAACAAGCCGATTACGAGAAAGGCGTGCGCGCCAGCTCATTTAGACGAGCTTTAACCGTTATGTTAAGGGCAATGGCTATTTTTATTTTATTATATGCATCTGAGTTTATTAATCCCTGACACACGACAGTTGCTGTTGCCCTAGTACGAAAGTTGAAGGCATGTTCTCTATTTTTTCCCCTTTGATATGATCTTCCACAGAAGATTATTTTATCTCCCATCATGCAATTTGTTAGTTTCCGTTCAGCAGTGTCAAGTGCGTGCATGTGTGCGCTTTTGTGCAATCTTATAGGCTGTGTAACCTATACATGTGCGTTGTACGTGTGTGATTTTATTTTAATGGGAAGACACTGCTTTTTAGTATGCTCTTAAAATGTACAGAACTCATTTATTTCTGCTAATTATGTACCTTTTTAGATGTGTTATAGCCTGTAATAGATAGAAAAGGTGTTTCCGTGTTAATTTGGGGATTAATGTGAACTATATCCTAACTGCAAGCTTATTATGAGCGCATGTTGAAAGTAACCAGAGAACTAGCTAAATGTTAACACCTCCTGATGCTTAAACCCTTGATTAAACTATTAGACATGATGATTGCAGTTCTTTCCAGTCGTATTCCAGAAGTATTGTAATGTATTGTATTGCCTTATGACTCGCATGTAACCAGAGGCTGCCGCAGAGTATGAAGTAAATTGATCAACAAGGATCGTCGGAGAAATGTCGCACGCATGCGCAGAGAAGAGGAGGGCGCTGTGGCGCGAACGTTCAGTTTTTGTTCAGTTGCGATTAATGGATATTATTTTGATCAAATTGAACTCTTGTTTGAAAGGTGTTCTTATTCTGTTTTGGAAATTCGCAGTTCTTATCAAACTTATTTTTGTTTCAATCAGCTGATAGATTATTGGTTAGCTGTACCTAGTGAGTGATTGTTACAGTAGGCCTACAGCATAGAGTAGCTACAGTAACATTGTGCGATCCAGGAACCACTCAGACTTTCAAATCAACGTTTTCATAGCTAAACACACTTTAAACTTATCAAATGATTGAATGCAGGTATCATTAGTAATTACCAATAACATTAATATATCTGTTAGATATGAATCATTATATGAAGTTCGGGAAGGGATTTGATGCATGACTTCTATTTCTGTGTGCACATTAATAAATGACAAGGAGCAGCTCATCTAGTCATGTTTTACTGTGATAAAGCACTGTCTACTGGAAATTCATAATACATTAGCAGTTGTGTTGCATTTGGTAAAAATGTTACTATTGTCACAGTGCATCAGACTGTGATGTCATAAACTGATTAAGTTTGATTTTCAGCCCAGTTTGGAATATATTACATAAGTCTTTTATTTCACATTGTGTCTTGTGTTTTGTAGTAGCTCAACTGGAGGAGGCTTATGAAGTTTGTGTTTGCATTTCAGGGCAGATAAATATGGTTCTCGATGAGCACTTAAAAGCCGCTTAAATAGAGTGTGTATGTACTTGACCAGTGTCAGTCACTCATTGATCCAACGCCGTACTAGCTTTGTTTGAAGATGTGTTTTCAGTTGGCAGTAATTTAGCATCGGAGGTGATTACTTAAGACCACACATGCTTGGGAACAGCTGGCCTGTCATGACAACAAAGAGTAAACAAACAAATTGGTGGGTAAACATTTAAAGGGTTACTCCACCCCAAAATTTCAATTGTGTCACACGGCACGCTGTTTTCATTCAAATCAAAGCATAAAGAATGTAGAAAAGCAGATATTCTCCAAAATGGCGCTACGCTGACGCAGAGGAGAAGAATTGTTCAATAAAGTCCTTATTTTTGTTTTCTTTGCGTACAAAAATATGATCGTCGCTTCTTAAAGTTCAGGTTGAACCACTGATGGCTGATGAACTATTTTGACGATGGCTTTCATACTTTTCTGGGCCTTGACAGTGTTATTTACTTGGCAGTCAATGGGACAGTCACACATCTCCCGGTTTACATCCAAAATGTCTTAAATTGTGTTCCGAAGACACACAAAGCTTTTATGGGTTTGGAAAAACATGGGGGTAAGTGATTAATGACTAAATGTTCCTTTTGGGGTGGAGTTACCCTTTAAATTAATGGGTGTTTGCGATAAGAAATCTGTATATGGTTTAGGCCAACCCATTTGGTTTCTAGGATACATAAAGGGTAAACATTTATTATTAAAGTGTTTAATTTATTATTTAAATGTATTAACTTGAGTGTTTATAATTGCTTATTTCCATACATACTGTATAATTATGTTTAATGTGCTATAAAATGACCTTTGGCTATTAATGTTTGTTTTGCTATTCCTCCACCTGTATAAAAAATAGATATTTTTCTCTCTCTTAACTAAAGGTTAAGGACCAAGATAAGGCTCCTATGTGCCTGCTCAGAATTTAGTGTAAAGATACAATGCTGCATAAATACCGGACTAATTTATGCCTTCTCTGACCCATCAATGTACTCTTAAGTATCAAAGTACTGCAATGGCTGTGTAAATGCATTTATGCCACCTCTGAGCAGCATTAAATGGGTAGTCTGGACAAATACACTTCAGAAACACTTTTGTGCCACCTGTGCAGAGTCAATTTGAAGAGAGGAAGACATTACCAACTTGGATGACACGGGGGTAAGAAAATGATTAGGTAATGTTTATTCTGGAAGTGAATTAATCCTTCAAATGGATTTACACATCAATTATATTACTGTATACTTTGATATTAGGGGCTGAGGTGGGTCTGAGCAGGCATAATTCAGTCTGACTTTGATGAGGCATTGTGTCTGAATTTTGAGCAGGCACAGAGTAGCCTTAACTCAGCTGAGTAAAGACGCCTTTCCACGACTGTAAGTCAAACACATGTTTGGCTAAATTGTTTGGCCAACCCTGCCTGTGAGAAATCAGGAATGTAGAGGATTTGGTGTGGGGTTAGAAGGGAAACTCTGTTGAAATATCCCATTTCATAAATAAGGTGCATTTGAACATTAAGCCCTGTTGGCACACTATGTATTTGTTTAGCTGGACTGTACAACCTAGGTTGACCTGTGCTGCCAATGTATGTGCGGTTGATGCCCTCTTGTTGGAGTCGACACACAGCGTTTGAGAGGGTTGGCTGGGACGTGAGTGCTGTGCAGGGAATGCGTTCAACATGTTGACCGGCACACTGTGTACAGAAGGAGAGGAAAAGATAGAAAGGCAAAGGGAGCTGAAAGAAGGCCTGCAAACTGAAGTAGAGGGCAGAGTTGTGTTTTTTTATTTGGTTACACATATATTTGTGCATTTTCTTGGAAAGCTCTAATTTAATGAGCACTTGGAAATGCAAGAGCGTATCAAAGGTCTGTGCAGCAAGATCAGCACATTTGACTTGTTTTTCTGGATTGTACACCTAATGTTAGCATTTTTTAACCAACATCAGTGATCATGTTACTTATGTTGTGATGCATAAAGAAGGGCAAGCTTATCATATTTATTATGAGGTTCATAAAGTCAGTCAGCCATGTGTTTCATTGCTGCTTTTCCAAGGAAAGCCTCACATTTACTTGCTCATTTGGTCTACAGGTGACACCGTCCCCAAATGAGCGAGTGGCTTGATCTGTGCCCTGATTTTTATGGGATGAGGGTTGTTGCGTAGCCAGTGTTTTTATGTTTTGTCTTGTGGGATTTGCTTACAAATGTAGAATCAAATGATGTTTGAAAGTCTCTTATGAGCTGGGGTTCAATTTAGTGAAATATCAGTTAAATCTGTATTATTATTATTATTATTAAATATATTTTATTTTGAACTCCTCTCATCTTGTGGCAGTGGAATTGCACCCCCCTCCAATGTTAATTCATTAAAAATACAGAAAGAATTGTTAATGGAACCCGTTAACAATTATGTGTGTTGTTCATTTTATTTAACATTTTAATTTAAATAAATTAACATAGTCAAGTATAAAAGTTTGTCATTTTATAAAACTTTTTTGCTTTTGTGAAAACCTGCATCTGAAATGTAAATCATGCATTTTACAGATTAATATGTTATCATAGACATTGCCCTTTCCCGCTCATATGGTATTGATTTTATTTGTGCAGGTCTTAAAAAATTAAATCCAGTCTTAAAAATCCTGCAGATACCCTGTTGCTTACATTCAGACACGTCCATTAGTAGACAATGGGATCTGGCTTGCAGTCATATTTCTAATCCATCCCAAAGGTGTTTATTTGGAGCACATTATGGATGCTATTCAAGTTCTTCACTTCAAACTCACTAAATCATTTCTTGTAGACTTCGCTTTGTGCAAAAGCCATTCGCAAACCGTTGCCAGAAAGTTGCAAGCGAGTCATTGTATCCTGTAGCATTAAGATTCACTAGGCCTTGCCAAAGCCATTATTTAGATGTTTGTGTCCACATTCTTTTGGCCATGAGATGTGTATATAGTATGTATGTCCATGGAGCACTTGCTGTGTCGTTCAAACATTTAATGAATCAAAAGTCAGAGAGACTGAGGAAACGAAAGTAAGGGAAATTTAGCAAGTGCTAGAGCAGTTTTCTCAATTCTTGTTCATTCACAAACAAGTACTGTCATCGATTTGTGCAATTTTAGAGCAGCTTTTTATTTGAACATGCTCAGTGTTGTATATGAAATTTTTGTGTCTACTAGACTGTAATCACTTAAAATCTTTGAGCACTAAAACAGCTATACTGAATATTTACCATTGACCACTGCAAGAGTGCGTTCTACTTTTTAGTTTCCTCTAAATCTATATTTAACAAGCTCTTTCGTGGACTTTCACTTTCTGTTTTGGCACTCTCTCTGTGCATCTTTGCTGGCGTCTTCCTCTTCCAGTGTTTGTGTCTGTTACTGGGGTTTACACATTATCTGTTTTTTGGGGTTTCTCACGATCTGCTAACTGACCTGCCATCCGCCCATCCAGTGCTCATCTCGCTCTGTGCTGTTTGTGTAGACAGAAAGATAAGAGAGCTTCAGAAGAGAAACACAGAAACTGCTGTGGTTAATTTAAGCCGGATAGCAGTCACTCCAAATTTATTGTAAAAGAGGAAAGACTTTTGATCTTCAGTTTAAATGCTTATGCAATTTGCTCTGGAGTCGCCCACACCCACTGCATCTCTCAAAGTGTTGTGTTTTCTCATGTTTTTGGAGATGCAAATGTGCA
The DNA here is from genome assembly GCA_027422405.1 of Ptychobarbus kaznakovi. Taxonomy (NCBI): domain Eukaryota; kingdom Metazoa; phylum Chordata; class Actinopteri; order Cypriniformes; family Cyprinidae; genus Ptychobarbus; species Ptychobarbus kaznakovi. The sequence goes on from JAPDDN010000403.1 coordinate 30,922, forward strand.
TCCATGCTTTTATCAATCCATTTTGCGATCTGATGTATCAGAAATGGCCATATGCTCCTAAAATACATATTCTTTGTTGGATATATGATATTATAAAGAACTTTTAGCATTCATGGAACTATTCACAAAATAGTGGAAAATGTTTATTAAATTTATTTAAACGTTCTTCACTCTTATAATTTTTATTTATTTTGTGATCTGATCACTGAAAGGTTATTTGGTTAACCAGTGCTTCTTCTATTAACAAAGAGTGTATGAGTAAGCAGTAAAAATGGTTAGTAAAAGTAAAGTGGCCACTGAAAAGTAATGTAATTTTGGTCTGATTTAAGAAGAACAGCAGATGATGACCAAAGCATGTAATTGTTATTACATATTAACTCTTTCTATGATTGTGTGGTCGGAGAGCAAGGCTATCACCTGTTTACTGTGTCTGAGGAATACAAGGTTTTAGCCTAATGTCTGAGAGGATGAAAGCAACAGGTTTAGTCTATAATGCTAAACTGTTTCAAAAGCACATCCTAAAGGACGCATACAAGTCCTGATATTTAGTCTCCTATCGTTATCAGTCACTATGGTTACAAGCACTGCTCAAGGCTGCTGTGAGGTGGCTTTCACACCGGAGGAATGTCGTCGTAGTTTCCAGAAGTACCTGCTTTTTGGTGTGTTCACCTACAGAAACTGGGAATGATTTCAATTATAGGAACGCCTTTTGGGGGACTAAATTGGCTTCTACTACACTCCAAAAAATGCTGGGTTCAGCTTGTTGGGTCATTTTATTGGGTGGTTTTTAATATTTTTTCACCCAGATGCTGGGTAGTTTTTCTGTAACTAAGTTGCTGGGTTGCGAGTGAAACGCGGGGCTGCGGTCTGAAGTTCGCAGTTCCCCGACGAACAGCAGCCCTTCACCGGCTCAGATTTCAGCAACACTATGGCACGAGAATTAGCACTATTTCTTTAAAAAGCGATTACAGAGAACGGTTGAAAATTAAAATGCTACTTTTAAATGTTTCATTTGTATGTCTAAAATGCTTGTTAAATGAGTTTAAATGTATGTAATATTGTAAATTATGCTGTATTCACCCAAATAAATGAAATTTCTCTTGTATTTTGTCCATGGTCCATCGTGCTAAGTAATAAATGTTCATCTTTTCATTATTGCTGTTGCCTATAGTAATTCTGTGTGTGTGTGTGTGTGTGTGTGTGTGTTTTGTTTCCAGTCCATTTTAAGCCAGCAATATAATATTTTTTTAACTATTAAACAATAGTAATTATAATTAAACAACAGATGACTTAAATAAAGCAACCCAGCATGTTTGGTAAAAACATTTAACCCAACCAGCTGAGTCAAAATAACCCAGCATGTGTTCTGTCCAATATTTACCCAGCGCTGGGTTGCCAAATAACCCAAGTTGGGTTGTTTTTAACCTAGCATTTTTGTGTGTAGTGTAGGAAACGGCAATAGATGGACCGATGCCGAGATCCAGGCACTTCTCCCCCTGCCGTTGTTGATGTTGTTGAATGCTGGGCTTCAGTCACATTGTTGTTGGCTGGCTCAGTCACTTCAGAGTTCCTTCTGGCAGTGTGAAGGCAAGCAGGGATATATCCTCAGGGAAACATTTAGTCCTCGTGGGACCACCCTTCTGGCTAGTTTTTGCATTTCTATAACTTCCAATGCAAAAGCCATTGTAAAGAATGCCATTGATTTCAGTCACCAGATCATATTTGAGCCATTCCTCTCTGCTTTTATATGTACAGGACAATTTGAGAGTCACCTATTTGTCAGTCCCCAGGGGGTTTGATGAATGACTGCTGTGTTTTTAATATTGACTGTCCACTGCGCAATTATCTCTCCACTTACGCACACTGGAAATTCATGCCTATTATATAATATCCACAGGGCACACACCCACAGAAATATTAGAATATAGAATAATTACTTGTCTTATGCTTGAGTTTTTTTAGATTTGTCTTTAGGCAAAGTTTTAATTCATTTTAGACCACTAACACTTTCACAAGTCTGTTTTATTTTTCCTTTTAATAAGCAAGAGTTTGAAGGGGAAGGAACAGAGAAGTAGATGGACTACCGTTAAAAAGTTTGGGGGCAGATATTTTTACTGTTTTTTTTTTTATTTCGAAAGAAATGTCTTTAATGCTCACCAAGGCTTCATTCGATCTGTATACAGTAAATACAGTAAAAACAGTAACATTGCTAAATATCATTACAATTTAATGTGCTTTTCTATTTGAATTTATTTTAAAATGTTATGTATTCCTTTGATGACCAAGCTGATTTTTCTATATGATCCTACAGAAATGTGAATATGCTGATTTGGTGCTGCATTGTGCTGCTTAATATTTTTAACTGCGATGCATTTTTTGTTTTTATAGAAAGTTAAACAGAACCCAATGTATTGAAAAACAAATTATTTGTAACATTATGAACATCTTTAATTCATTCTTGCTAAATAAAAGTATTAATTTCCAATAATAATACCCCAAACTTCAGAACGGTGGTAACAGTTTGTAAAAGAATGCATTGATAAACGCATTGATTTTTCCCAGATTCATATTATGCACTAATTTTGTACATTCATTATTTGCACACCCGATTTCAAGCTTTAATACTAATTAAATCGGTTAACTATGTTTGTTGTATATCGTTAAATCTTCCCTATATAGCCTTGTCTTTTTTCATTTATAAAATTCATATTTCATTCACCCTAAAAGAGTGAGTATCCATTTTTAAATAACATTTAATAGCTGTAGAAATCCATTATCCTTTGGGCGAGTGAGAGCAACGGCAGAAGCCACGAAAGCGCAAGCTTAAAGAAGGAAAAGCTGATGCTGCGTTTTCCAGAATTGAAGTTCAGATAGTTAAATCAGAGCAACTGACATTCGGGAATGTCGCGCCGCGCTGAGAGCTTGATTATGGGTTCCAGTATTTTTGGTTGCGTCGCGCGTGTCATAGGAACAAACTATGGTTGTAATTTGTTTATTTTCGATTTACTCACCTTAAAATCACCCCAATCATTGACTGAATGTTTTCTTTTAGTTTTTTTCTTCAGAATATATATTGCCAGCAATGTGAGTTTTTTCCAATATCGAATCAGTGAAGTGAAAGTCAATTTCGGCTGACAAGACTGTAGGGATGCGCAGAGTATTTAGAGATCTAGCTGAATGATCTGGATTTAAATATTTGGGTATTTGTATAAATATGAACTCATACACATCTGTATCCCTACATGTACTAAGTATAGCACTTCGTGGTGGAATATTTCCTAGGAATGAACCTTGATTGCTCTGAGCTTGTGTCTATATTTCATGCTTCATTTCAATGTCATGGTTGTGAAATGAGCCTTTATTAGAAATGTTTGTGAGAAGGCGGTGGCTGCAGGAGGGGCGGCAGATGTTAAAGTTCAGGGCAGAGTCCTGAGTAGCTTATCTGACTATGAGGTTCATGCAGCGGTCAGTTTACCTAAACTGCAGATGACCTAATGAAGCTGCTTTGAATATTTTCCTGTCATCCAGGACAATATCTGATTCTGTTTATCTATCAGTCTGTCTGTCTGGCACTTTTATCTGCTCTTGTTTCTTCATTTCTGTTTGCATGTGGCCAATGTTTTAGATCTGTTCCAGTTGACTTGAATGAGTAAATATCTCCTGACTGCTCACTGTCCACCATGCTGTGTCTGTTTGTTTCTGCCTCTCTCGCTCTTTCTGTTTTCTCCCTGAAAATAAATCAATGATAGAGAGGCAGGCCGTAAAGCTAGTGCGAGAGCAGAGAGAAGAGTGTTTCTGTCCTGCGTAAGCCTATTACAGGCTTACCGAACCAAGCAGTGCCTCTTTAGCATGTAGAAAACGAGAACGAAAGACAGCGAGAGACAGACAGATGTTTCAGTTATTCATCTGCGAGTATTAAAAAGGTAAAACACTCCATTAAGCCGACAGCTCAGAGCTCAGTATAATTATCATGTATATGTATAAACAACACTATATAATACGCTATACTCCAGTATGATAGCTTTGTGTGATTGACAGATTTAAAGTTGTTATTTACAATAATCTTCCACTCCAGTGGGCTGGAGTAGGATTCATAAACGCAAAATTATTAAAGAATCATTTAGACATAAACAACTCAAAATTATTAATTGAAAAGATCCAATGCAATACGGCAAAATAATATTTTTTATTTTTTAAAATTGCTAAAATATTTGTAAATATATTAATGTAAATATATTTTCTACCAATATATTTTTTTATACATCGTTATCTTAATTTGATCCTACTGTAATATTGGAAATGTATTTCTTGCCCCTGAAATACATAGTAAAATACATTCTGGTATGTGAAGGTTGAAACATGTATATTTTCAGTTTCAGTATGTGTGTATATATATATATATTATTTATATATATACAGTATTCAGTATATATTTTCATATTTTTTCAGTAAAAAATATTTAATTGAGCTTCACTGTTTACACTGTTTATATTTAGCATATATTTAAAATATATTTTAGCCAGAAAATTTTTTTGCACATGTGACAAGATTGAGTTGTTCATGAATATTCATCACAACATCTCTGATACTATTTAAATGTATTTTTATTTCAGTTTTAGTTTCCAGTTTTATTTTGCTTTCATAAAATCAACTTTTATGTTCATCATCAGTCAGACCCTGATGTTGGGTTTGAATGTTTCAATTCAAGCCTAAAGGTGTTTAATGGAGTAATTACCTTTAAGTAATGTACCAAACTAGTTCATTAGAAGGGGAGGACCTTGCTACTGAATGTTTACTGTATTCATGTACCATGATATTGACATTAATGTTAAAGAATAAGAGGCAAGCACAGTGAGCTTTTGAGAGAAGTGTTGATGTCTCATTCACTAACCTTACAAACATACAAAAATTTAAAATAAACATTATTGTGAACTTTTCACACCAAAGTCATGATGAATTTGTTTGCATTCAAATTTATTTAAAATAATTACAATTCTAAATAATTTCATTTAAAGTGTTACTCCACCCCAAAATGAAAATTGTGTCATTAATCACTTACCCCCATGTCGTTCCAAACCCGTAAAAGCTTTGTTCATCGTCAGAACACAATTTAAGATCTTTTTTCAATCGCTCATGCTGTTCTGTGTCAGCGGCACCACACGATACGCTGTTTGTGTCCAGCAGATATTCTCCAAAATGGCGCTACAGTGACGCAGAGGTGACAAATCGTTGAATAAAGTCGTTATTTTGGACTATTTTGACGATGCCTTTCATACTTTTCTGGGCCTTGACAGTGTTATTTACTTGGCAGTCCCAGTTTTCATCCAAATTATCTTAAATTGTGTTCCGAAGACGAATGAAGCTTTTACGGGTTTGGAACGACATGGGGGTAAGTGATTAATGACACAATTTTCACTTTGGGGTGGAGTGACCCTTTAAACAATGAACGTTTTAATACAATACAATTAAACTACATAATTACAACTGACTAATTTGGATTTGATTTTATACTGGTGTAACAGATGTGTATGCCAGTAAGGGCTGGTGTGTAAACCTCACTCTCCTGACCTCAAAAAGAGGCGCTCTGACGACTAGCGACTGACGCTAGAGGCTGTAGCCTTTAGCCTCCTTGGTAGAGCGCCCGCCTCCCGCACCAGAATCCCGGGTTCGAGACCCGCTCGGTGTGATGGTGCGGACCCGGGGGGGTTACACTGGATCATTTGGATTAGAATGTATCAAATTTGTGTGTGTACAATCTTGCGAATACGGCAGACATTTAAATTTTGTTTTTGGATCCTGTGGCACAAATGTTTAGTAAAGGTCACGGCGTTTGGACCGAGGGATTGTGGAAGGCCTTCAGGAGATTAATTTACTGCAAGACAATCAAACAACAGCACTGAGGATGACAATGCAAGCAGTACATGATCCATAAGCTTTTGTGATAAGCACTAGCTGCCCAGACGTGTTGCTGGTCTTTTAATCTGCCACCAGACATCAGCAGATTGATTGTAATGCCCATACGACAAGATCTTCTTCACCTCTAATGATCTCTTCACTCTTTTGTCTCCTGTTTGATGTTAAAGTACAAAACGAAATGGTCTAGTCCTCAGTGGGTATTAAAGTTGAATGGTTGTGAATGTTTAGTACAGAGACTAATATGATGCAGTGTAAAACATGTATGATATAACCAGACCCAGTCTTGATAGAATACCTCATGGCACATTTATCGTCCCACTTGCAGAGAAAAGAGTTATCTGATGAGAGCGTGTACTCAGGGACTGGGACATTTTTTTGAGGAGATATAAACACTGTTTTGAATAATATGCGGATTAAATGCATGACTTTTTAAAGCGTCTGTATATAATTTGTAGTCATATTTCTTGTAGCTTATTGTGCTAGCCACTTGGCTTCGCTAATGGTAGAAAATGTTATATCTGTAAAAAAAAAAAAGGTATAAAACATACTAATGTTGAAATCTGTGGTTTGCCATTTGTGGCTCCGTTTGGATTGGATGGATGCTATTGTAAAACTAAAACGTCACCAAAAGCAGATAATGCTTTGAAATGCATGAACTTTCTTTTGATTATGTGAATGTACATGGTCCGCTTAAGGGCTCTTTTAGTCCTCTTATACCAAGCTCATAAAATGCATTTTGTTTAATCCCCCTCTACATATTTTTCCCTCCCGTTCTGTCTCGCTTTCATTATTTCTCTCTTTTGGCTTGCTGTAAACGGGTCAACAGTAGAGTGCTGTCCTGTGCAGCGACAGCCAATCAATTCTTTGTTGGTACTGTTGACTGTGCGGCTCAGCCAATCAGCTCTCTCGCACGGACATCCTCCTGCACAGACTGCGATTGGCTGGAAGATGGACTAAACTCTGGGTTGAGAAGTGGTCTCAGTGCTCTGTCTTATTTAGATTAAAAGTGCGAATTAAAAATGTATATTACGGTATGAGAAGGAGAACGAATGCCTGCAGCATCAGATATCAATGATTTATCACACTAAAGTATCTCATGTCTTACGGTGAGAGCAGAAGTTGAAGTTGTTTTCCAGCGGTGAGGACTAGAGAATGATATGGACGCACAAGACATACAATTTAGTGGTGAAAGGACAGCAGGTGTGTGTGTGTGTGTGTGTGTGTGTGTGTGTGTGTGTGTGTGTGTGTGTGTGTGTGTGTGTGTGTGTGTGTGTGTGTGTGTGTGTGTGTGTGTGTGTGTGTGTGTGTGTGTGTGTGTGTGTGTGTGTGTGTGTGTGTGTGTGTGTGTGTGTGTGTGTGTGTGTGTGTGTGTGTTGCATGGGTGTACATGTGCAACTGTTCCTATTGCTCTTTCAAATAGGCTATAACCACACCGTGTAACTTTGCATAATACATAGAGAGTAGCACCCACTAATTAAAAATGCAATGTCTTGGCACAGTCTGAGAAGGGTGGAGAATTGAGGAGACACTTCTCACTTTTGTTGCTCGGAGGTGTGCATATGCTAAACATCATGGTGTCTAAACATCTAAGGCCACTAGTGAACTTGCTTATATTTTTCAACTTTAGTTCAATATGTGAAATAACAAAACCGTAATCATAATTATTTATGTGGAAAAAGTTGAAAACATACACTGAAAAATGATTTCCATTTAAGACTCATTTTGCTTTAGGGCAGACTACTATATATTTCCTCTTCATCACAACTCTTGCATCACCAAACAGCTTTCTTTCTTTTTGATTCAACATGTTCAAAAACAGGTTTAAATGAAAATAAATACATAAAAACTCCAGATTTTCTTTGTGCATTATACAATTTTAGATGCCACTCTATGTCTGATATTTGTAGACACGCTCTGCAAAATAAATAAATAAATAAAATAACAAAAAATAAATCTAAATCTAAAGCTGAAATTTCAGCAGCCATTACTCTTAGTCTTCAGTGTCACATGATCCTTGTGGTGTTGTATAAGGACAGTACGTTTGCTCTTATAATTTTTACTCTCAAATGTCGATATATAATATATATATATATATATTATATATATTGTTACAGCTGACTGACCTTAGATCTGCTTTTAGAAGCGCCGTGGAGCTCACTTTTTACTTGTGTTTTTCTCTGGTAATAGAGTAAATGATTTGCTTGTGTTTGTGTGTGTGGGGTGTGTGTATATATTGGTACTCTAAATTCTATGCTGTGCACACAAATACACAAAATAAGGCCTCTAGCTAGCTGTCATTGTCCCTTATTGTATGTTTGTATGCTTCAGTGGACCATACAGGTCATGCTATTGATTAATTCCTTGGATGTTATAGCAACTAGCCTTGCTGTTTACACTATAACAGTGGAGAGGCGCTGAGCGAAGTGAAGATGTGCCACTGTGTACACTTCCTCAGTATTTGTCTAACTGTAGAACACTAATGCTGAACAGACTGTTAATTCTCACTAAGGCTAATGCTAGCTCTTCCTGAATGTTAGCATTTGGGAGCATTAGCTGAGATTACCAGGGCTACATGTATTGTAGGCTAAGCTAATGCTTTAAAAGCTAATCCGTGTGAAGGAAATCACGTGACTGATGTGAACGTTGATTCACCTGCCTTTGTTGTCACAATAGTCTTAACCTCTGCTCTTTGCATCGTTACAGTCAAATCAATGACCAGGTCATCTGCAGTACGTCACTAAAGGGCCTACATATACATTACTATAAATGTATTTAAACTATTTCATGTATATATTTTGTGATAGATCTTAAAGTAAAAGTACTTATATTTTTACATTAAATATTTAAATAGTTTATGTTTTTATATATTTAATATTTATCAGTGCGTGCACTGCTTGTCGCACAATTTCTGAAACCTGACACTCAAACACCAGAACATACACTAATTCTCAGGTTTTCAATTTCATAAAACACAACACACGATTCTCTATATATCACACAAAAATCTAACAGGAATTCATATTTTGCCAAAAGTGTTTGTTTGCAAATGTTTGCTTTTGAGATGTGTTTGTGATATTTTGAATGCAGTGCTTCGTTTTGCGCCATTCTTGGATTTGTGTAAAGTTTTGTAAATGTGTGTAAGCAGTTGAAAAAAAAACTGTAATATAAATATATATAGTATATTAAATTATTATTGAAATGGATAATATTTGCAAAACATATATATTTTCACTCTCAGATGCTGATAAAAAACCCTTACCGTTTACAGTACAAGTGAGCAAGACGCTGATAGTTTTGCCTTTTGTAGGTGACCATCAGACTGCAGTATTTTCGAGTGCTGTCCACATTTCCACAGGATTAGTCTTAATCTGGTTGACACAGAGATAGTTTGAGGTAATGCTGGTGCCGTTTGTTATTTATTTGACACAGTGACTGGTTTATAAAACATTCAAAAAGGATAAGCAGATAATGAGAAAACCTCTGTACTTTAACTAGTAACCGCAAAACCTGCTGGGACCCAATAATCTGGAGTGTGTGTGCATGTTTGTGTGTGTACGGGTGTGTAAGAAGAAGATATGTGATCCGGTGACGAAGCAAGACACTGTGGGTAACTGAGAATCAGCAGCTATTTGACCCCTGGCACATCACAAACTGCTAAAGGTTAAAGTTCATAGTCGAAAATGCCTGTATGTTTATCTGAAGCGGTGTGAAGAGAATGAAGGAAACAGTGGTCATGTATCCAAATCAATTGAAGAATACAGTCACATGCGTGTGCACGATGAAGTAGGAGTTTCACAGCAGGATAGAGAATCATTTTCAGCTTGACCTGCTGCAGACAGCAGATCATTTGTGTCTACCTGTTCATGCACACAGAAAGTGTACAAATAGTAGGCTATACAAAAAAAAGTGAATGAAACGTGTACACATTTGCCATATTTCTCTGAGCTTATGCAGGCTTTGTGTTTCTGTGTAGAAGGGATGCATCTGTGTGAGGAAAAGACACACAACACTCTCAGCGATGGTAGCAACCTTTTATAAGAATAGAGCTATAGTCCTTCTGCTCTTTGCTAGTCTTATTGTGGCTATAAATCAGTCTCGGGTGCTTCTGTTTGATTATTATCAGTGTTATCTAACTTCCTGTCTTCACCAGTTGTGTGTGTGCAAAGAAGATACTGGGTGTGCTCCATTTAAAGGTGATCGTGGCTATGCAGTGTTCGCTCTCAGGCCTTCATCCTCTACAGTGAGAGGTTCAGAGGGTTGAGAGGTGAAGGGGTCAGAAATACCAGTCATTCAAAGGAGCATCTGTTATGTCAAGACAAAGGAGTTGCTGTTGTTGTTGAGCAAAGGTGATGCTAATGAACTAGTTGTAGGCTATCTGCGTGTTACCTTGAATTCTCTATACTTTATTAAAGAACAGGTTATTCGTTGGTAGTGATATCAAAACAATCATTAGTGTATCTGTACAAGTATTCCATGTGAGTGATGTTAAATAAAGCATTAAAAGCCTCAGCATATTCCATGTCAGTGGTAAGCTTGAACAAATGCAGTATATTGACTGTAGCATTTCTACTACAGCTGCACGAGACGAGAACGCATCGTTTTTGGAGTCAAAGTGTCAGTGTGCAATATATTCTCTTCTCTATTTTCTTCTTATGGCTTTTTCTAAAGCCACAGCGAGGGCACTTTATTGTCACGTAGCCAGACTTTTATGTCCTTACCAGAAAAGTCGTAAGGCATTTGCATGACCACATGCGGTGACTTTTTCTATTCAGCAGAACACAAAAGAAGATGTTTTGAAGAATGCTGAACGTTAAAGAAGATATTCAGGGAAATTTCAAAATTCAAAACTTTACACAGAAATCCAAGATTTGCACACACAAAATGCAAAATGCCTCGCATCTCTTGCAAAATGAAGCACTGCATTCAACATATCACAAACACGTCTCAAACGCAAACATTTGTCTTACATTGCAAACACCTTTGCCATAATATTACATTTTTGGATATATCATATACACACACTTATTAAAAACCTAAAGGTATTCTCTCATGAGCAGAGAGATGTTGAAAAATTCACGGTAAACATGAAAGCAAGATTGAAACCAAACTTTTTACTGTAAGCATTTGTGGTTTTGAATACAGTATTACACAATACGAAAGAAAAAAATGACATCAAGCATGTGTAGTTATGTAGATGTGTATTTATAAGCCTATTCTAAAGCCAGGATTGGTTGGTGTTCAGTAAAGCAATGAGTGTTTGCACATGTGAGGAGTTAGTGTGAGGCACTGATGAATTAATGAGGCACTTTGATGGGTTGTGTTTGAAAAAGGAAATCAAGTTACTTCCGGGTGTTACGTAGAGAATGGGGTTTTGCTAAATGTGTTTTATGAGATTGAAACCTCAAAGTCAAAGGCAGACAATTAGTATATGGTTTTGCAGATTTGGTGTTTGGTTCTGGTGTTTGAGTGTCAGGTTTCAGAAATTGTGTGAAGTAAAGATTTTGTGTGTAAGCAGTTGAAAAAAAACTGTAATAGTAATGCTTTAATAGTAATGGCCATCCAGATTTGGAACAAAATGTTGGAGAGTTAATAATGACTAATAATTGAGTTTTTATTTTTGGGTAAACTGTTCCTTTTTTAGTAATGGATCAGATAATTTGTTTCGGATGAGCATTTTAAAGTAGTTGTTTTGGAAAAGCACTGCAACGCTGAAGTGCCCTAAGTACAGAATCTATCATTTATGCCCTTTGGATCACACTAACAGATGGAGATCAGCATGCGTGGTGCTTTTGTAATTATAAGTGTGTTTTTAATGCCCACGAGTGTGTTTGAAAACAGCCAGTATTCAGATGGACACGGATTAGACTATCAGTGAAAGTGCTTTCTAGAGTTACTGGTACTCAAACCTGAATAACCAGTGCTGCATGTGTGAGTTTATAATAATAGGGGTATGTTATGTTTATTTTTATTTTATCCTGAATGTGTGCTTGATATTCTGTGTGATATATATAATGTTTTGCTGATTTCACACCAGATTAAATTCTGAAGAGCCACTCAAATGATGTTCTTTCAGTGAAACCCATAGAGCTGTCAGAAAAACCTGAATAACCTGTGCTTTGTATCTGTGCTTACTAGTGTGTGTGCGTGCAAGCGTTTGTGTGTTTGAAAACAAGGACTGTTAGGTGTACAATACAATTAAGCTCTGATGAGCTTTAGTATGTCACCTACACAATTATACAGAGTATAATGAGGATGACAATGTTGATTTCTCTGCAGTTAACCCATCCAAGTTGCACACCCTTGGAGCAGTGGGCACGCCACAGTGCGGCACCCGGGGAGCAGTCATGGACTCCGCCGGGAGCCGGGATTCGAACCACAACCCTTGGGTTACTCGGCTTTCAAGACCATACGCTGTCTATCCATTTCGGAGGACCAACGACTGCCCTGTGTAATTGTTGGTGTAATTGTTTTGTGTAATTGCTGAGTTTTATTGATTTACTTTGTTAAATGAGCACAAATTATTCCTTGTCAGATTGTTATTGAGTCTTCACTCTTAATATTGTAATCAGAAAAACCTGTGCTACTACATTGAACCAAGTGACTGTTATATGGAAGTAATCCATCACAACATTCACTCCGGAGAGATTTAAATACAGCTTACCATGTGATGTTAAGTTTGTATGATTTCAATAGTTTTATATGTCACAATAATTGTTCATAAGACTGTCTAAATATGAGGCTCAGATTGAATTGAATCAGATGATTTGAACATTTTCTTAGGAACTTTCACTTTGGACCTCACATTGGACTCAGTGGTGTTTAACAACAACTGAACGAGACAGTAACTGTTATCAGGATCAGAACTGAGTCTGTTGGAAATCAGATACTTAAGGCCTGACTGATTATTTTCAGAAATCTTTAAACATATTTCAAAGAATACACTAAATGGTTCA